>PVLD010003428.1:0-92474 GCA_004027595.1 Dinomys branickii
AAAAAAAAAAAAAAAAAAAAAAAAAAAAAAAAAAAAAAAAAAAGAAAACACTGGGGTGAGGGTGGGGGCCCGCTCTCATACAGACAGCCGGGTACCTCCTTCTCAAGAGCACCTTGGCTGGTTATCTTCTGAGCAAAGAAAAATCCACGTATGTGATTGTAAAATCCAGTAGTAGAGATGCTCAGAACAGAAAACAAGTCTATCTGGTCTTGCTGTGTGCACCACCGTTCTGGGTCGCTTTGGCTTTAGTTCTTTGCATACTTCTAAATAATATGGTTAAGTTCTTCATTCCTAACCTTTTGATGTTGTATTTTTTGTGTTGATAAATGAAAGCTTAGTCTACCTTTGCCAGCCCTCTCTTTCTTCCCAGTAGTTTTTTTTTGTCAGTATATTTATCAGATGCCTTTGTCATTTTAATTAGTATACATGGGCTTCTACTGTTGTTCTAGCAACTGTATATGCAGTATCTTCCTCCCCTGCTTTGTACAGTGAGGTGACTGGTGCCACCCTTTCTCCTACTCCCTTCCCACCTCCCACACACTCATATATTTTTCTACAATTTATAAGGATTTTTAATATTTCTTTGGTAAACATATTATAGTCCTTTCTACTTTACCTATAGATTGATTTTGTTCATTGAAAATTAATAAACACTTTCATCAATATCATGACCTAAGTCTGGGCGTGGTGGTGCACACCTGTAATCCCAGCACTCAGGAGGCTGGGGCAGGAGGGTCTGAGGCCAGCCTGGGCTACATAGTGAGTTCAAGGCCAGCCTGGACTGCACAGCGAAGCCCTGTCTCAAAAAGACAAAAAAAAAATTGTGACCTAAATATTATTTGTATAGGCTAAATAGTATGTGCCATAACCTTTCTTTCTGTACGACACCACTACCTCACTTTTGTACTACGCAGAACAAAAATGGTTCTCTCTCCTTGTTTAAAATATTCAAGCCTCTAATTCAGTCCGCACCTCATCTTGTTTCCATTTTGGACTGTCTTTCCTGAACATTCTCCCACAGAGTTGCTGATTAGGTGGTTGCCCTCTCTGTCTCTCTGTCTCTCCCTCCCTCCTTGCTATAAGAAACATGTCTTCTCACCATTTTTCTATTATTTTCCAGTTTCTTATACGTTTCATCTATTGCTTGGAGTAAATTCCATTCCATTTTGAGCCTGCAGCTTTCTAGTGCAACAGGAATCCGCTTGGACCCCGTGGGGTCTGAGTCCAGACTTTCCCCTACTTGACAGTGCTGCGCCCTTGGCTGCCTTCTCAAGCCGGGGTGCACCTTTGCATTCTTGGGCTCTACTGCGGTGCTCCCAGGGGAAGGTGTGACCAGAAGCGGTTAGCTGGGGATCAGCTGGAAGTGGGATGCTGGCAGCTGAGCCCAGAAAAGAAATTCTGCAAAAAACCAAAAACGAAAACGAAAACAGCGGTGCAGCCTCCTTAGTTTGAGGTCCCCACACTTCCTGAGAAGAGCACATTAAGACCCCTTCAAGTCCCCCCTTACCCCGTCTCACTACTGTGAGGCTCCCACGGTCATACTTCGGGCCGTAACTCCACGAAGGCTTGTGTTGCCCCTGTTGCCCCATGGGGCTTATTTGCATGCATTCGCATTCCAGTGCTGACCCTCCCCATGGACTTCGGCCACTATACCTGTTCCGGGGAAGACCAGTAAGTTCAAATCCTCCCCCTGCCCGTGGAGGATAGAGACACGGCACTGATTAGAAGAAGCCTGGCCACTCTCCAAGTTCTAGGAAAACCAACCTTCGGCCTCTAACAGTTGCCTTCTCGAGGTGCTCTCTGCCCCACCCCCTAAGCGTATGTTTTCTTATTGGCGGTTGACACCTCTGGCTCTGCCTGCTCGGATGTCTCCCGAGCACACTGCCCTGATTAATAGAAGTTTGCTTTCTGTACAGTATACTGTGCTGTATCCACAAAAGAGCTCGCTAAGAACGACAGCTTTCTGTCTGAATCGCCCTCTGTGGCCCTCCTGTCAGTCTTCCCCGGGAAGATTCAACAGCTGAGACACCAGCACGTCCTGTTCCTGCACTGTTTGGTGGTTCCCGTTAGAAATAAGAGGTCCATAGGCTCTAAGGAGAACTGAATTAAACCTCTTTCCCCAAGCAAATTCTAGACAGCTTTCTTCAGAGTCTGGGCACTCGGGACATCTATTCCCCATGAGCAGTTAATAAAAGATAAATATTTTTCAAAAGGGGTCTCTTTGCCCCCTGCACAGATTATATAAGCAACTAAAATTTTGCAGCACTGTTGCCCTCCTCTCCGAGATCCTGCTGATGTGGTGCCCACTGTCTTTCCCACCACAGGCCCTCAAATCCTGATGATCGCTGTCTTCACGCTCGCGGGGGTGGTGGTCCTGCTCCTGCTCATCGCCCTCCTGGTGCTGAGGTACCTGCACTCCTTCCCACCTGGGCGCGTCCTTCCGAGAGGGGGCAGGGCAAGGGGGAGGCCTGCCTTCTGTTGCTCACGCATGCTCACAAGGACATCTCTAGACAGCCCCGGGATCCTGAAGGCATTCTGAATCAAAAACTAGATTAGGACAGAATATTACTGTGTGGGTCCATTAGAGCTTTGGAGTCATAGACTCAGATCCCAGTTGCATAACGTCACCAGTTGTGCGGTCCTGTGTGGTCCTGAGCATGTTGCTTAGCAACACAAACAGGTTGTTAGCGTCAGTTTCTTCCTCTGAGCTGCCATGAGGATTAGAAATGGGACGTGTATAGAGACTGACATGTAATAAGCATTATACAAATGAAAATAGTTATTTTTATTGTCTTACGGGTATATTGTGGGAGATTTAAAAGTCATTGTACTACATAATATCTAGGCCAGCAGAAGCTTTAGAAATCATCTATTGCAAATCTGTCTCAGCACGCAGAGAGAGGAATTCAGAATCACCCCGCCAAGTAGTAGATAGGGCCAGAATTTGGGCTTTCTGACCATCAGCTCTGTGATTTTCCTCTTTGACTCAGGCTTTCCATATTGACTCAACTAGAAAGTGTTTACTAAGACATATTTGTTGAATATGACACTACCTCCCAACCTGTGTATGCTAAATACAGAATACTGCCAGGTATAGTGGTGCCTGCCTGGGAAGCCGAGGCAGGAAGATTGCATGTTTCAACTCAGCTCAGGCAACTCAGTGACTTAGTGAGACCCCATCTCAAAGTAAAAATATTTTTTAAAACAGAGATGGGAATGTAGCTCAGTGCAAGGCCCTGGGTTCCATCCCTAATGCCACACACATGCACAAAAAGACAAGCTAGGAGCTGCACTGTGGCCATTTAGACAAAAGTAAGCAGAACCCAACATTTTGCCTGGAAACCATGTCCCTATGGACATCATCTTAAGGCAGGAGCAAATCACAGGACAAAAGTGACAGGTATTTCCCGCTGTGTCTAAGCATGAGAAGCAGAGATAGGGCATTCTAATGGCTGAAGTCTCCACAGGGAGACCTGGCAAACAAGTCATTCATGTGATTTTACATTATAACAGCTCCTGCAAGGAACAGTGAGTGATCCATGGACCCTCCAGTTCAGGGTGAATGACATTTGGCTGCAATGAGCCCCGAGAGTCTCCTGGGCACAGACAGCAGCCTTCAGGGGCCTTGTATTTGTCCTCCCTGCCTGCAGATCTTTGGGACATAATTGCTCAATCATCTGCTGCTTTATATGCGGTTAATAGAGGAGCTCTCCGAGTTAGATGGAAGTGTAGAAGAGTAATCATTTCTGGTCAGGGAATATTAAGAAAGACATTATGAGTGACCTAGAGAAGGTCAGCTGGAGTTTACCAAATGACCAAAAAGCGAAGGCGAACTCCAGGAGAGATACATAGTTCAGTGGAAAAGAATATTGATTGCACAACCGGACTCAAGCAAGTATGCGAATTGGAGCATGACAGAGATGATGCTGCAAGTCAGTTAGGAAATGATGTTGGTACGGTAGCCTTTCCACATGTAAAAAATAAAATTAAAACTCTACCCAAAACAATATGCAGAAATACAGTCCATTCCCATGTAGAGTTTTAAATGTTAAAGACCTACATGTGAAAATCAAAGCTCAAAATTTAGAAGAAATTAATAGGAAATAGCTGTATGACTTCAAGTTTAAAAAGTACTTCTTAGTCAAGATTAAAAAAAAGAAAAGTCATAGAAGACATAAAGAATTATGGTCATAATAAAATCAAAAATTTCCATACAACAAAGTTAAATGAGGCAAAAATTTAAAAGGTATTTAGAACACAAAAGGACGAAGGATTTGTTTTTTAGAATATATAAAGAACTCATGTAAAACAATAAAAATAAATTTAAAAAATGAGCTGGGTGCGATGGCACACACTTGAGATCCCAGCACTCAAGAGGCAAAGACAGGAGTTCGAGACCAGCCTGGGCTACACAGTGGGCTCAAGGACAGCCTGAACTACATAGCAAGATCCTATCTCAAAACACCAAAAAAAAAAAAAAAAAAAAAAAAAAAAAAAAAAAAAAAAAAAAAAAAAAAAAAAAAAAAAAAAAAAAAAAAAAAAAAAAAAAAAAAAGAGAGAGAGAGAGAAAGAAAAAAGAAAAGAGAAAGAAAAATGAGCAAAATTATAAATAATTCTCTATTATGCTATAAAATTACCAGCAATATGAAACATTTCACACATATCAGAAAAGTTAAAAAATGTTTAATGGTAGCAAACATTTTCAAGTATGCGGGAAACATAAATTCTCAAAATAAACGCTACCATCCCTTTGGGAAGCAATTTGGTATCTTTGAAGTTCGAAGTATGTCTCCCCTAGAACCCAAGAACATTTTATCTGTACCTTCTGAAGGAAAAGATTAAAAAACTGGAGCATTTTGTACGTTGAGATAAATATTACTTTTTATCGATACCTTTCAATTTTCTCTAAACATTTTTTAAAAGCACAGATGCGTAGGAATCTGGTGCATTCATTGGCGGTTTAAACATTAATATTTTTGCCTCTCAAGGTTATCGGTTTTCCCCTATTTCTTTCCTTACTCCTTCCATGGCATTAACTCAGATCCTTTATTTTAGTGAAAGACTGAGTGGAGGACCTAGAAAATTGACGTGAAAAGGGAAAAGAAAAAAGCCTGTCAGGAATCCTTATGGCCTATTAGTGGCCAGTGCTTACCAGTGTGAACTGCTTTCCCAAGCTGACCTCCCTCACCACACATCTACCCCAGGATTCCAGGGTCCAAAGTTTCTCTCAGCATTCAGGCACCGAATGGCACAGATGCTAATAATATCCTGTGGACTGGCTCTATTACTTTCACAGAAAATATAAAAAAGACAATGAACTTCGCCAGAAAAAGTGGTCCCACATTCCTCCTGAAAGTATCTTTCCTCTGGAGACCAATGAGACTAACCATGTTAGCCTGAAGGTAAGGCCAGCTTTACCTGTTGATGACTGGTATAATTCTCCAGGTATCTGACAAGTCTTTGGTAGCATGGTGGGAAATATGCTGAGCTTGTTTAGAATCCAACACTTAGATGTTTACTGTTTATCCGCTTCTTGTCTCTCTCTTGATTTTCCACTGTCCTAAATGCCAGCAAATTATCCAATTAACCCTTCAGGGGAGGCTGGGATATGGTGTGATACCTTTCTTTGCATCTGACCTAGAAGAGAAAGGCACTTACTGGGAATTTGTCCAGGAGAGAATGTAGGAATGGTTAGAACCTGTTAGGTTCCCTAAACCTTTAATATTAATCTACTCAAACTAGAGAGCTATCACTCAATGTTGCTTATGGCTGAAGAAAGAAGCCTCCACATTCTCCCTGCACTGGTCAGCTTTCCTTTGCTGTGACAAAACACTTGACAAAAACAACTTAAGGGAGAAAGGTTTATTGTGGCTTAGTTTCGGAGGGTCCAGTACATGGAGCTCCATCGCTTTAGATCTGTGATGAGGCAGAAGGGTGTCATGAAGTTTACCTCATGGCAGCCATGAAACAGAGAGAAAGGGAGAAAGCCAGAGAGGAAGGAAGTGGGAACCAGTTATAGTCCCCAAGGCCACGCCCCCATGACCCACTTCCTTCCCTAGGCACCTCCTCCTGTCTCCATCACCTGCCAATAATGCCCTCGGTGTGCTCTCCTCAGTGGATCAATCCACCTAAGAAGTTAAGGCCCTCATGATCCAGTCACTTCTTTAGTCCTCACCTCTGAACATTGCTATATGGGAGATCAAGCTCTTGGCCTGAGTCTTGGTGGGAACCCTTTGTATTTAAACCATAACCCTCCCTCATCCAGGAAATGAAATCAGTGACCAGTATTATGAATCGCCTCCGTTTACAGTAGTCAGTGCTGGACCTCTCTGACTCATCTGCTCCTCACAAGGCAGGAATAAGTGGGGCTTTCTTATCACATCTGATGAGGAAACTAAAGGACAAAGGGACAGCGCAGGGTCGCAGTGAGTAAGACCACTGTGAGTGGTAGCAGCTAACACTTACGGAGCCCTAATTAAGCATCACGTACATCAACTCCCTTCATCTTGCCCTGAGGTCTTGGGGAAATAGGGCTGCAATTTCAGAAATTTAGCTACAATTTCAACTGAGTCTAACTGTAAAGCCTAAGACCCCAGTGCCTCTCATACATCATATAGTTGTCAGGGTTTTTATACCAAAGCATATTCGGAAAGAGCTGGATCACTTCCACCTCCACAGAGGGCACATGGGGATTCTAAGCAAAGCGCTAAGCAGATAGGGTAGTACGCTTTGAGATGCTGCCCACCCTGCCCCAGATCAGCAGGAGCCTGATTCACCTTTGGAGCCTCTCTATCAACCTCAGTCACGCCATGTTGCCCTCTCCTGGCTCAGATCCCTTTGCAGCTGTGCGTGGACTAGCTCTTCCTTTCTCCAGAATCGTTCCACGCTCTGCTGTGACCCTCCTGCTGCATTTTGAGCCTCAAACTTAAACATCCTGTTCACAGAGACCAATCTCTCCAGCAAGTGTCAGGGTATAATTGATCTTGCAGTCACTTGTAGTGATGAACCACAGACTAGTACATATTTAAAAAGCAAATTTGCTGGCCTAAATAATTAACTGGAAATACTTAGCGTTAAAAGACAAGTTTGCCTGATCTGAGCGTGGTTTAATCAGTTGGATGCCTGTGATTGGCTGAAACCCGCCTACTTGCTCATATGTGTACATTAATGTAAGTTTGTGTGTGTGTGTGTGTGTGTGTGTACATGTGTGATGCACATCCTAGTCATTTTCCTGGAGAAGAAACAGTACACAACACCCACAATTAAAAGGGGGAGAAATTTATCTTGGTTCACAGTTTCAGTCCAGAGCCAGCTGGCTCCAAGTCAGCAATAGGATGCTCAAGGAGCGCAACACAGGAAAGGGTTCTCAAATCATGGCAGCCAGGAAGCAGAGAGAAAAGGAGAGAGGTAGGGGTAAGGATACACTTCCAGGTCATGACCCACCTCCACCCGTCCTACCTCTTCACTGCACATCTAGCTGCTGAGCTCACCAGTGAATGGACCCACAGAGGAGACTAGTGCTCACATGATCCAGCCACCTTCCACACCCATGAGAACCTTGGGGGGCCCGTTAGTTCTTAACCAAAACAATGTGTGTGGGTTTTCTGTTGACAGTTTTGTTGGGAGGCCAAATACTGGGGATTGAACCAAGGGCCTTCATACTGACCTACATCCCCAGCTCTTTCTCATTTTTGATTTTCAGACAGGGTCTTGCTAAGTCACTAATGTGTCCAAGTTGGACTCAAATTTGCAATCCTCCTGACTCGGCCTCCCAGAATGCCAGGACTACAGGTGTGTGCTACCACACCAGGTTTCTTCTCTGGTTCAACATTAGGAAGAGGCAAGGAGATTTTCTGGAGTGAGTGCTCCTGTCTCTAGGATTGAGACAGGACACAGTGGCAATGGAAGTAAAAGTTGAGGCAACAGCATTAATTAATAGACAAAAAGCTTTGAGTAAGAAGAAAGCGGGAAAGGGGCTTCATCTTAAGGAGGAGAACAGCTGAAGAGGACACTGATCTGATGAAGAAGATAAGACTGGCCCATTAACAACAACAAAGAAGCTACGGGGCTAGCTTTCAGGGCAGCCTTGGGGTGGGCCAGGCACGCAATGTTCCACCAGGCCTGCGTGTGGCACTTGTGAGACTTCTTCCTTGTGGACTAGAGGATTCCTCTTAGTGTGAGCTCTGGGTCAGCAGCTAAATCAGCCCTAGGAGATACACGGAGCCCTTGTGGTAACAGGGGATCCCCCCTACATCATTAGAAAGAAAGGATGGAGAAAGAAAAATGTCTGCGCTTGAGTGGATAACAGGCCTGAGAGTCTGTGTCTCCTGGCCCTTGCATGTCCACTTTTGAAAAGCCAGTTCCAAACCATCCTTCAGTGGATTCTGGACGCTGTCCCTAAATGGCAACTTAAGAATTTTGTTCATTTAAGGAATTTATGTCCACGTGTATCTCATTTAGGGCTTAGCTGATGTCACCATGTATTAATGTGCATTGTGCCAGGCAGGCATCATACTTGGAATATGATAGAATTTATTTTACGATGGACTTGTCAATTTTAACACAAATTTTTACGAGAATCATACTGAAAGATACACTAGTTCCCAACCTTTACTCTGTCTTTAGATCAGGAGTCATTAGCTGGATGGTGAAGGTTATGTGTGTGGTGTGTGTGTGTGTGAGTGTGTGTGTGTTCAATATTTAACAGCTTTAAAAAACGATTGCCACCGTGTAGCTGTCGTGAAATAGCATCTGAAACTCCGCATTACCACTTAATTTTGACAAATGAGATGATCTGGCAACTCGGCTGAACCCAGAGCTTATGGCACCTACAACCCTAGACACTTTGCTGTCTCATTTGCATTGCTATTTGAGCTTTTAGGCCTGAATTTGCAACTCAAATGCATATCAGCTCTCTCCAGCAGCCATCCTGGAGGGCAACCGCCTGTAGCTGCAGGCAAGGATGCTCTGTAGGGGGGAAGGAGGGGGAAAGGGAAGCAAAGACACCCCCTGGATGAAGTAGGGCCTTGAGAGGAAGGGAGGGAACCCCAGAACAAGCCCAGGAGCGATGGATACCAGGGAAGAGGAGGTTACCGGCGTGAGAAGCGAGTAGCGGGAAGAGAAAGAACAAGTCAGTTGCATGGGCTTCCGAGAGCTGCCCAGCGCACCAGGGCAGACAGCAGACGCGGCCCCCCTGGAAGAGTCTCTCAGCCTTTGGCTGCCAGTGGACAGGACAGTCACGAAGCTCTGGAATAACGGGTGTTTTCTTGTGCCAGATTGATGATGACAGGAGACGAGATACAATCCAAAGGCTGCGACAGTGCAAATACGACAAAAAGGTGATTATAGTTTCTCCTGTTCTCTGGACTTTCATTTGGGTAGTTCTGGGCCTTCTGACTGACTGGTCATTGCTGCAGCCCCTGAGGTTGGAAGCACGATGGTGCGGTGCCCAACTTGCCCCCAGGGGAAGTTCTCCAAGCTTTACAGGATTGGTCCGGACTCTAATTCAAGGAGTTTCTACAAAACTCATAATTGCAGGGAAATGGAAGGACAAATATTTGAATATTTGAATATTTTGAAGAAGTGGAATATAGGAAGGAAAGGAAATGTGAGAGATTCAGAGCACTCAGGATGACCCTAGTATATTTTGGGTCCTTCCTGAGAATCCTGTATGGAGGTTTTGTTCCTTCCTTCCTTCCTACTTCCTTCTTTCCTTTCTTCCCTCTTTCCTTTCTTCCCTCTTCCCTTTCTTCCTTCTTTCCTTTCTTCTTTATACTTCCCCTGGTTATTCTACAAGAAACATTCAAACCCAGGCCTACTGTGTCCTAGGTGGTAGGCACTGGAGATATAAACATTAACCGAACACTGTCACTGCTCCGAAAAGCTCACAGTCCAATGGAAACTCAAGAACACCATTCTAATAGGGATATAAGTAATTATTGGAACAACATCTGCTTAATTCAATTGACCTTTGCAGCGGGTGATTCTCAAAGATCTTAAGCACAGTGACGGCAACTTCAGCGAGAAACAGAAGATAGAACTGAACAAGGTATGTGTCTCTTACTAGAAACTTTCGAGAATTAGCTTCGTTTCCTTCTCCCCAAACACTGACCTTCTCAGTGGAGTAAGGTTAGCTGTTATGGATATTGACAGAGAAGCCCTCAGACTAAGAAATTGCTTCCTGTGCCAAATTCTACCCCAAGATGTTAGAATGAGGACTGAGGATGTCAAACGTTTTGGAAATCTGCCAGAGTGTCTTAGTGCACGGCCCTCATGTCATTTGACAGTAGTTAGGGTTTGCAGCTAAGTCCCCTGCTGACAAAGGGAGAGGTGTTGAATAAGACATAGTACAGTAAAAAATGGGTGCTGACATCCAGTTCACGCAGTACAGTATGCCTTCCCAAAGATCCCAAACAAAATACGTTTTATTGGCATATTAATGTTTACTTCAATACCCTTTTCTGGAGGACCTGTTTATTTACATTTGCATATTCTCCTAGCTGCTTCAGAGTGACTATTACAACCTGACCAAGTTCTACGGCACAGTGAAGCTTGACACCAGGATCTTCGGGGTGATAGAGTACTGTGAGAGAGGGTCCCTCCGGGTAAGAAGCCACGCCCATTTCCGGCTTCCTAAGTGGCCAGGCATATTTTAGACATCAATAGGTGTGTTAGCAAGATCTCGCTGCTGTGACAAAATACCTGAGGATAACAATTTAAAGTGAGGAAAAGAACATGTTGGCTCGTGGTTTCAGCCATGTTTGGCAGAGTCCATGGTTTCTGGGCCCGTGGTAAAGCACAACAGCATGGCCGGAGGGCACAGCGGAGGACAGCTGTGTGTCTCACGGCGTCCAGGAAACAGAGAGGAAACAAGAACCAGCGAGGAAGGGGCTGAGGACAAGACACGGTCTCCACGGTCACACTGCAAAGCCTGCCCAAACGGCCTCCTATTGGCCCACTCAGCTGTAAACATCAGTGGGTTAATTCACTGACAAAGTCAGTGCGGCCAAGATGCAGTCACTGCCCCAAAGCCCCTCAGGGGGATGTGAGTGCCCTTGGGGGACACTTTAGATCCAACCCATAATAGCATCGTTTTAAAACATTGTTCAGTAAAATAACATTATAGAGATTTCAGGGGTCCTTGTTGGGCTTTTCAAACTAGAACTCTTAGATTTTATCAGTCAGACCTCCATCTTTACAAACATGCCAAAAACAGTCAGAAAAGGAATGTGGAGTGGGGGGGTGGGCAGAAAATGGTAGGGAAAAAGTGAGTGATCCCTTTGAAATGCATTTTGTTTTGTTTGAATACTTCCTTTTTGTATTAAAAGAGAAATTGGTGGTCAGTATCGTGGCACCAAAGATGCCTCAGAAGACTTGCTCCTACGGCCCGGCTCTTCTGATGCTGTCTGAATTTCTGCTTCACTCTCCCTCAGGAGGGACAGAAGAGAACCGGGGTTGCCAGATGGGCTCAGGTGTTCTCAGCAGATCCAAAGCAAAAAGATGAACTATGATGGGGCTGAGTCAAGTTCATGGGAAGAACCAGGCGTTGTTCTAGGAATATCAACAGTTCATGGTGACAGAAAATCACAGCACTCAGGAGGCTGAGGCAGGAGGATTGTTGTGAGTTCAAGACCAGCCTGGGCTACAAAGTGAGCTCAAGGCCAGCCTGAACTGCATAGCGAGACCCTGCCTCAAAAAGACACAATAAATAAATAAATAAATAATAACAATAAAAATGGAAAAAATTTTTTAAAATTATATGATTTTCTAGCTCAATGAAAAAAGTTACAAAAGTTTAATATGATGACTACATGCAAAATAAGTAGAAAATATTTGTAAGTCACATATACAAGCAGAATTAGAAAACAGAACTCAAAAAAATCCCTCTTTTTAAAAAAAATTTTAAAAAATCTTTTTCAGTACATAA
This sequence comes from Dinomys branickii, assembly GCA_004027595.1. Lineage (NCBI taxonomy): Eukaryota > Metazoa > Chordata > Mammalia > Rodentia > Dinomyidae > Dinomys > Dinomys branickii. The sequence goes on from PVLD010003428.1 coordinate 11,927, forward strand.
TGATTACATTCCTCATGGGGAGTTCACCAATGTACACAACACATTTTAATTCTTCTGTCCTCTCCTCCCCCTTACCTTTCTCCCCATCCTTCATCTCTCAGTCCTCTCCTCTTTTGCAAAAGATCTATCTGCCTATATCCTATCTTCTGTCTTTTATTTTGCTCATTATTCACGTTCTGCATTTCTTGCTGAGAGAAGCTTGAGTGTCTGAGTCATTTCACTCAAAGCACGGTCTTAGGTGCATCCATTTTTTGACAAATCACTCAACTACCTCCTCCCTCATGGCAGAGCAGTGAAATGTGGTTGACACGAAATGCAAAAAGCCATAAAAGAACACTTAGCAAGCATGGTGGCACACACCTATAGTACCAGCTATTTGGGAGACTGAGTCAGCAGGTTCTGAAGTTCAAGACCAGCCTGGGCAATTTACCAAGACTCAGTCTCACAAAATAAAAGGGGCTAGGGACACAGCTCAGTGTAAAGGCCCTGGGTTCAATCCCCAGTCCTGGGAGGGGCACTGTAAAAATTTCCTAAGATATCAGATAAATCTTAACAAAGCTTAAAGTTAAAATCTCAGGTAGAAATCAGTGGTGTATGGGAACAAGATGAGCAAATTCCAAATGCTCCAAAATCTGAAACTTTTTGAACACCACCATGGTACCCCAGTGGGAAATTCCACAGTCGACCTCATGGAATGGATTTACAGTGAAATTGCAATTACATCAAACATAACATCTAAAATTTCCCTTTCGGCTAAGACTTGGGCCCCATCCCCAAGATATCTCATCATGTATATGCAAATATTCCACAGCCTGGAAAACATCTGAATTATTAAGTGCTTCTGACCTGAAGCATTTCAGGTAAGAGCTGCTGCCTGTGTACTAGCTCAGAGCTGATAGTTAAGTATACAGGAACTTGCAGTTAGTTCCAAACTCCTGGTGTTTTGAGATCACCTACGGTGGGAACATTACACTGTGGGAATCAGAGTGTACTTAAGCCTGGGCTGTTTGTCAGACAGCCAGTTTATGAACACACCAATACACGACAGTATTGGTGTAACTAGGACCAGGAAGCTCTCGTTTGTTCCCGACCCTCAGGCCTCAAGATTAGGTCATTATGTAGCTCCTAACAGTCTCTCCACAAAACCCATCCTCACGACAACCCACCTTGTTCCTCTTTTTCTCCTACTCAGGAAGTTTTAAATGACACAATTTCCTACCCCGATGGCACATTCATGGATTGGGAGTTTAAGATCTCTGTCTTGTATGACATTGCTAAGGTAAGAGAGAGACCCACGAACACAAAAAGTTCACTTATGAAAATTAAAACAGATCCAGCAAGTAATTCAACTTCACTGTACACTGGTTTCTTCATCTGGTAAACTATAATAATAGTGGCTCTGTCACATGTGAGCGTTTTCAGAAAGCAGAAGACCGGTGTCTTACTAACAAGACTGGGTGCAAGTCAATGTTCAATGGAATTGCAGTGTTCAACCCTAAATTGGTTATATTATTATATTCTTTGTATTCTGAGTGTGGGGCACGCTTTGATAGACTTACCAAAAATCAAAATAATACAAAACTTCCAAGAAGGTAATTGAATCGTCAACTTTATAAAAGAAAATATGAGGAAAGGGCAACCATTTCGCACAAGACAATGATAAATTTGGACACGATTATGCCCGCACCTAGAATGAAAAAGGAAGCAGACACCAGTAACAAAAGCCTCTTTCAAGGAGGAAGATGAGCCAGTCTGGACAAGGGACTGTTTTATAGTCTTAAATCGGTTCACAAAATATTGTGACCTGTATGCCACACAATTTGTCCATTTGTGATTCAAAGTTCTGTTCCGGTTGTGATATCACTCACCACTAGAGGACAGCACACTAGCCAAAAACCAATGTCCTCTTTCAAGACTGCAGTGGTGAAATATTTCTATTTCAAAGTAGCATGAAACTCTTTCGATTTTAGGAAATAATCTAGCCTAGAATTCTCTTCAGAAATGCACTGACTTATTACTCTTATATTAAAATGAACTGGCAGAGAACCAGAGACATATGCAGGGTCACAGACCTTTGTAAGAAGGAACTCTTAAACAAAAAAACCCCTATGCCTTATGCAATATAGAACTACTTAACCAGAGCTTTTAGACAGCTGGCTTTTTACAATGCTATCTAAATATACTTCACAGTACATAAGCAAATGCTGTGGCTGTAGCAATAGTTTTAAAGTAAAATTAATGGCACTGCATTTAAAATTGCATCATGTAACTATCAGTATGCTGAAATAGCTTCAAAATGTCATTTCTTTGAAATAATCAAGCAGCCAAAGTGTGTCTCATCCCTTTGTTTTCCTGTCATCTGAAAATTTTCAGGGGATGTCATATCTGCACTCCAGTAAGATAGAAGTCCACGGTCGTCTGAAATCTACCAACTGTGTCGTAGACAGCAGAATGGTGGTGAAGATCACGGATTTTGGCTGCAATTCCATTTTGCCTCCAAAAAAAGGTCTGTAATGGGTGGACTTTTTATTAACTTCCCACTTGTTTTGTATTTTGTCTTATAAATTGTTGTCAAGCCCATGTAGCAAGCTCACAAAGTGACAACACAGACCAGAAAACAACTGCTGGAAGCCACTGAGGCAAGATTCTAGTTCATTCTGCAGCAAGGGACACTTTTGTATAGAGTGCATCTTCTATTAAACGAATGTTCCCACTTCGATTCCATTGTATGCCAGAAAGAACAGCTATCATCAGTAACTCAGGAAACAAACGTTGGCAAGGCTTTGGGGGGACGGGAATCCTTCTATGCTGCTGGTGGGAATGTAAACTAGTACAACTGCTATGGAGATTCCTCTGCAGCTAAAACTAGATAAAATTTCATTTCACTCAGCTATTCCTCCTCTAAGTATCTTCTCAAAAGAGTTAAGTCATCATATTACAGTGATCCATGTATATCCATGTTTATGGCAGCATAACTCATAATAGCTAAACTCTGGAAGTGACCTGTAGACCCATCAATAGATGGTTATAAAAAATTCTGTATTATGCACAATGGAGTAGGGCAACCTCTGCTTGGATGGAGAACATCATCCAAAATGCCTCTTCATCAATGTATCACTGTACCTCACACCATGAAGTCTGTAATTGTTCACCCAAACTGCTGACAATAGATATGTTAAGACACTTATAAGAGGTGAGGTGATCCCAAGGATGCTGAAGGAAAATGAATTGCATGCCACTGTCATTGCTAAGTAAGATATGGAATGGGAATACAAAATACAAATGTTGTTAGGAACTAAGCACAGGACACACGCATTTCACTTGTGTGAAGCAGACAGGATATAAGCCTCAGAGTTGCAAGGACATAGTAAAATGTGAGTAAAGTACATGCATTATATCTTTTAAAAAATACTGTGAAGACCCAAGAAAACACTGCTGGAAACACTGCCTGGCTTGAAGACTGCCAGTACTTTACACCTGGAAATATTACCGACAGCCTCTTTGTTTAAATATACTGTATCTTCTTTTAGTAACTGTATGTTTGAGGTGCATGTGTGATGGCACGGCTCTGTAATTCCAGCACTCTGGCAGGCTGAAGCAGGAGATGGCAGGTTTGAGCCCAGCCTAGGACACTTAGCAGCTTAACAGGATCCTGTCTCAGGCAAGCTGTCTCAAAATAAAATAAAAAGGGATAGGGATGTAGCTTGATGTAAAGGCCCTGGGTTCTATCCTTAGTACTGCAAATAAAAAATATATATAACTAATAAATTATAATGATTTAAATAATAAAATACATATTTCAAATACATTTTAATATATATGTTTACACTTACTTGTTCCTGAAACCTTTCATAGGTTCATTCTGTATGCCCTGTCAGCTGTTAAATTCCTCAGCCTCTTATATTCTGCATTCAACATATATTCACTGAACACTTACTACACACCAGACTCTCTTCTGGACAGGCCTTGAGGGAGTTTTCAGGGCTGCCATCTTGCCATACAACCTCAGTCAAATTCTGAAATTTCTTAGTTTGAAGGGTAAGTATGTATTCTACCTTCTACCCCTAGAATTATATCAATTCCTCAAGAGTTTGGGAAAATTTCAACCCAAGGTCACCAGCATTCAGGGCAGACAGCACAGATTTAGGAAGAGCAGGCCAGAGCCCCACAGACCACTCACTCCCTTGGTTTCGCCATCTCTATGTCCAAATGCACAGACCTGTGGACAGCCCCTGAGCACCTGCGCCAGGCCAATATTTCTCAGAAAGGAGATGTGTACAGCTTTGGGATCATCGCCCAGGAGATCATCCTGCGGAGGGAAACCTTCTATACTTTGAGCTGCCGGGACCAGAAGGGTAAGTAGGTACACCTCATCTGCCCCTGCTGGGAACTGGCCAAGCTGTATTCACCAAGCTCATGGTTTCCTGGCATTCATATCATTGCAGAAAAACCAGTCTCAGATCAAATGGAAGACTCTTTGCACTGAGGAGTTAGTAGGCAACTTCTATTATGTTAGCAGGCTGGTGGAAATCAGTTCCAAATAGGCAGATCATGAATCAGTTTAGAGTTCAGTTTAAATATAGTTTTCAAGCAGAAAGTACGAGGCTGATGACAAGTTATTACATGACTGGTTACATACATTGAGTCATATGTTGTCAAGCAAATAGATATGCTTAAAAGGAATTATCATAAGGTAGGGACATTCTGGGAAGGAGGGGAAGGGGTGTGAGAGGAGCAAGTAGAATTAAATGGATCCTTGACTGGGCCAGTCTGAGGCAGACATGAAGTGCTTGAAGCAACTTGGAGACAATACATATTTTTCTAATTAAGGAAAACACAAGCTGGACACAGTCAAGTTGGCCCAGTTCATTATCAAAGAGAAGTAAATAGTCAAGGTTGGCTGAATTTAGCGGGCTAGCTATGTGACAAGTGGCAGGAACAGAGTCATAAGCAATTAATTGATATTTAACCTTTGCTATAAAATATCTATATTTTTTCTATTCTGTGATTTTGCCCTTACAGTACCTCAGGGCCCTCAACCTCAAAGGTAACAAGTTCTCACCTGCACTATAATTTCACAAGAGCATTGGGAGGATTAAGCATTAGGGAGCTCCGAACAGCACAAGGCAATGTGCACTGCCAGACATTACTGTTTTCAGTGTCTTTTTCTTTCTGATTCCAACAAGCAAATATGTTTACTTAATACCTGAAGTAGGTCACTGTAGCAAGACAACACACATATTTTCAGTTTGTATATAAAGAACTACAGTTTTTTTTTAAACCACATCCTTGCAGAGGAAAATGCATTATTCCATTCATCCAGTCTTTGCTTATTGAACATTTATTATGTGCCAGCTTTTAACTGTCTTGGGTAGAAGGGTGACTAAGGGATGTGGGGAAGGTGCTGGAGTACGGAGCGGAGGAAACCCACTAAAGGTAGTGTCTGAGTTGAGTTTTAAGGTGTTAGAGTTTGGCTTTAAAGTAACTTCCTGGTTACGAGTGGGGTAAGATTCTCCATGGCTCATTCATTCAACATTCATTGAGAGCTGATTTCAGCTCTGAAACACTCTTATCAGGCTGAAGAACCATCAGGGAGTGAACCAATTCAGATTTTGTTGAAGCTTCTTCATGCTGGGTTCTCTCTTATAATTTAATTATTCTCCTGTAATCAGAGAAGATTTTCAGAGTGGAGAACTCTGATGGATCGAAACCCTTCCGGCCAGACCTGTTTCTGGAAACAGCAGAGGAGAAGGAGCTGGAAGTGAGTACATGGTCCCTGTATTCCTGTCTTTTATCCACTGTAACAGCTTACCAGAAAGGTATGGGTGAAAGCAATAAGAATATGCCAGAGGCTAGAAGTCTGAAGTAAGGTTATTGCTCAGGTCAGGCTCTGTCCAGAGTCTGTCAGGAAATAATTTATTCTTGGACTCCTCTGAGAGGTTCTGGTGGCTGTTGACATTTGTTGTCTTGTGGCCACACATTCCAAACTCTGCCAGCTGGACCCAGTCCAACTGGGGACATAGATAAGTGATTGCATTGGGCCCATGCGGGTAACCTGGAGTAACCGCCCCATCTCAAGGTTGATCAGCCCGTCTCTCAGCACAGCAAGGGAATCACCTTGTAGTAAGCATGGGCTATGCTATGGCTCTGGTCATTGCAGGGGAATTGTTCAGCATAGTACACAGAGATTGCATATTGTGCCACTTCTAAGCCCGTTTTCAGCCACAATGAAGAACAAACTGTATTTAAAACAAATGGTTTCCAACTCCCTTTTTGATCCAACAAAAACTTCAAACATGGGTAGCAGATGAGAGGAGATGAGAGTTCCGCAGTTCTCCTTCTCACACCCCATCTCCCTTTTCTCCACCACTCTTCTGCTGCACCTGCATTGCAACCCCGTGGAGAATTTAAAATATACACACTGTTGCCATTCACCCATGCAAAATTTGGGATGTACTTGTACTAATGTATTATTCATGGTTTACCTGAAATTCACATTTAACTAGGTGGATTGTATTTTATTTATTTATTTATTTATTTAATTTTATTTTAAAGAGAAAAAAAGCCTAACAAAACAACAACAATGAAGAAAAAACAAAACAACAGAAAAACAACAAAAGCGTTACATGACCTCAAAACAAAATGATAGGCATTAACAACGGTTGCTACATTACGTAGTTATCTTCAATGACGTTGCTCAGTCCACCAGATGTAAGAATGTAAGATTGATCAAATAATCAAAGACAGTAACAAGTAATAAAAAAAATTGGAAATGATGCAGAGCTTCACCATATGAGACGGCATTTTTATTCACTGAATCTGGAACCCCTACAAAGGCCATTTCACATGACAATTCAATCAGAATCTCTTGGGGGAAGGACCTGGATATAATGGATTTCACATATGCTCCCCAGGCAATTCTGCTGTCTGTGCTAGAGAACGGCTGACAACCAAAAAAAAAGAAAAAAGAACTAACTGACCTTTTACTCACGGTAACTTTTCTCATGTTCACCAGGCCCTGTTGTTTTTTGACCTCTGCAACATATACCTTGTACCCTCCTATACAGCATTGTGCTCTCTCCCATCAACCCCACCTCACTCAAGCTGATGTCACATTTTTCATCAGTATCACCCAAAAGGGTGGCTGGAGACTCAGCCTCATTGTCAGACCTGGAGATATTTCTAGAATATTCCCTGCCTCATAACCCCCAAATGGAGGATAGGATCTGAGTCTGTCACGACTCAGTTACCATCCTTGAACTAACTGGCCCTTCCTTCTTTCAGGTGTACCTACTTGTAAAAAGTTGTTGGGAGGAAGATCCAGAAAAGAGACCAGATTTCAAGAAAATTGAGAACACCCTCGCCAAGATATTTGGGTACTGCTGACGTTTTCACTTTGCTTCATGAGTTTTGAATTTTTCAGTGATAGTTGACACCCAGTGGCACTGGAGAATGAGGATGCCTTTTCCAAAGAAAAGTCCTAGGCTGTAGCCAATACCTGTCACATCAAAATTAAAAGATGAAGACTCTGACCCTTTCCTTGGGGAAGTAACCACTTGGAAAGCTAAATACTTAAGGTCACAAGTTATCTGGTTAAAAAAATAAATTCTGACCAATCATCAATTTTGCCATTAAAAAAACAGTTTTTCAAGGCTTCCACAGGTGACTAGGATTCAGATGTCTGACATGGGTCCTGACAAATCTTTAAAACCCGTATATAATTCTTAAGATTTTAAAATCACCAGCTTTAACCCTAGGTCCTTAAGATTAGTGTCATGAATCAGAGTATAACTCAGGGTGAGAGCAACAACAGCAAAAAGCACGCAATTATCCAGCAAGATTGAATTCTAAATGTCCCATGTTTTCAGTCAGTACACTATAGATGAGAAAGAATACTAAATTAGGAGTTAGGAAACCCAATTTCCACACTAGAAGCTGGGAATAGCTTGCTCTGGGACATGGGCCAAAACACTTACGCCTGCAGGGTGTCAGTTTTCTCATTAGGGAAATCAGATTGAGCAAGATGGCTTCTACACTTCCATCCAGCTCTTCCTTTCTTTGTTCTCATCAGTGCGAAAGATTCAGACACTTAAAGAAGCTGAGAGTCTGGGGCTGGGGATGAGGTAGCAGGAAGTTAATAAGAGAGCGGTCATTAGTAGAACTAAGGTATCAGTTGTGCAAATAGAACAAGAAGTATAAGGGATTTAATTCTGTCCCCTGCTCACTCCTTCACAGACCTGTTACTGAGATCAGATGAGGGCTGGGGATATAGCTCAGCCACACAGCGCCTGCCTGGCAAGCGTGAGGTCGTGAGTTTGATTCCCGGTCCAAAACACCAAAACGAAGATCAGATGAGATTGTACAGTGCAAGTGAAATGTAAACTCATGAAGATAAACCAAGCTTCCACTGTTAGCCTGCAATGCGGTGATATTCTCAAACCTAGTTGCAGGGTGGAATTACATGAGGAGCTTGCAAAATACAGAAGCCTGGGTCCCAGCCTACAGGATCTCATGTAATTGGGCTAGAGTGGAGGTGCAGTGGGAGTTTTAATAGATCCCCGTGCGATTAAGCTATGCAGCCCAGGCTAGGAAGACTGTTTTAATGGAATGAATACACCATGCAGTACAACCATTCTTCTTTGCCCCTGTGCTTACCCGCTCTACCCAACTGGCCTCTCTGAGCGGGGTCAGGCACCAATCCCCTGGGACCTGTTAAAATAAATTCTATCTCTTAATCTCACACCTAGCACTTTGCACTCATATAGGTCTCAGGTAGGACTCAGAAATGTATTCGACTTTTAATAAACATCTCTCCTCACACTGGGGACTTTGATCTGAGCCATCTCCTCCTGAGAGCAGAGCAGTAACTTATAATTGTTCATGTAATTGTTACTGTCAGGCTGAAACGGCCCTGATTTATTCAGCACCTCCCCCTGTGAACCCTTCATGGATTCTGAACATTATCTGTGGTGCACACAGCCCTGTGAGGACTCACTGTGTCTCCTTGCCCTGCACCAGGCTTATCAGACATCACAGAGCCACATGCAACCCACATCTGTCTCATCTGTGCCTTCGTGGTCTAACCCAATAACCCAAAGTTGGGCTTTTTGCTTTAGGACTCTGACTCTCTGTTCTGAGGAGATAATACGAGGTTCAGCATTGCTTTTCTTGGTCTTTTTCTTGTGTTTCCATTTATACTGCTAGATTATTTTTCCTAAGATTTTTATTGCAAATTGTGTATTATTAAAATTTTAGAAAATATGAATAGGCAACCAAGAAAGCAAAAATACTTACTTTCAAGTACATGATTGCCAGTTTTCAAAAGAAATTTGAATTGGGTGAAGTGATATATATATATATATATATATATATATATATATATATATATACCTTTTATTCCAGCTACTTGGGAAGCAGAGGCAGGAAGATCACAAGTTTAAGACCCAACTCAGAAACTTAGTGAGGGTCTATCTCAAAATAAAAATTTAGAAAGGGCTTAGTAGTGGGGTGTTTGCCTAGCATCCTTCTATGGTACTAAGTTCAATCCCTAGTACCATAAAAACAAATAAATGTAGGATTATAACTTTTGCTATTTTTATCAACTTTTCACTTAATATAAGCATCTTTTTGTATATTTAACTATTCTACTTTATATTTCATAATCCATAAAATTCACTCTTCATAAGATTTAAGCTATGTTTTTGTTATACATATAGGTTATTTTCAAATGTCTGCTCTTATAAGAAATGTTGTGGCTTTCCTTGTAGATGCCTTTAAACACATTCATAGTTGCTTCTTTTGGATTTTTCTGTTTGTTTTTGTTTGTTTTTTGAGACAGGACCTTGCTAAATAATTCAGGTTGGCCTTGGACTCCTGCCTCAGATTCACAAGCACTAGGATTACAGGCATGCATGTACCTCTGACCTCTATCGGACAATTCTTAGAAGTGGAGTTGATCAGCAGACCGATAATAAGCATTTTTAAAACCTGTGACACAGTTTTGCAGACCTCTGTCTGGGAAGGTTCTGCTGTGTACAGTTCCTGCTTCCACATTGGTTCTCATCATCCTCAAAAGGGGTTTTCTCTTTTTTTTAAACTTTTACCTCTATGTCTTTGCTTTCTCCTAAGGTTGAGTTTTTTATGTTCAGGGGTGTGTTTAATTTCTTTTTTCAATTCCCTGTTCTGGGGACATAACACAAAGTCAATGCACAGGGGGTCCATTGTTCCACGGAGTGTTCGTTTCTCTTGGTAACGTGTAAGAGCTCTTTACCTGTTACTTCCTACAGCCTGTTTCATGACCAGAGGAATGAATCCTACATGGATACCTTGATCCGCCGTCTGCAGCTGTATTCCCGCAACCTGGAACATCTGGTAGAGGAGAGGACACAACTGTACAAGGCAGAGAGGGACAGAGCCGACAGGCTTAACTTTATGCTGCTGCCAAGGTGAGGCCAGTCTTCCCTTGGATGCAGTTTCCCACGATTCCGTGGCCAGGCTTTGTAGTTTGAGTCTGCAGCCTTCAGCATGTCTGCCTAGGACGCTTGCTGTGCTTTGTTTTTATTTTGTTTTTATCTGTTTAGAATTATTTCCCTTTGAATATTCTTCACCAGATTGTTGGATTTTGAAATGCATGTTCCTTGCTAAAATCTTGCTTGCATTTGTACTCCAAATACGCAGAAGAAAGAGGTTATTTCCGGTGGCTGAAATGCCTTGGAAGCAGCGTTTACAGTGCAGTTAGACAACCCGTACTCCAATGCCTGTTGGCCACCTTTATTGCCCGTCACCTTAGGCAACTGCTGTCCAGTATGACCCCTGTCCTGAGTAGGTTTTGGGAGCTATGAAATTCATATTTCAGTTTTATAAGCCTTAGCTTTCTCATATGTAGAAATAAGGCTTTTATTCACAGGGACCTCTGTGGCACCTCCAGCTTCCAGGTTCTGATTCTAGTGATTCCATAGTTGGCCCATTCCCGAGTGGTCCTGAGGGCAGACAGAGCATCCAGCTGTGTGCCAGCGCCCATGCCTTTTTCTCAACTGAAAGGCAGCTGGGTCCTCAGCGAAGTGTAGGCTCATCCCTGAAGGGTTCGCTTTGAACTTTCTCCTGACACGCTGCTCCTCGTAGCTCTTTAGCAAAGCCCCTCTAAGCTGCTTCTCTTGGCTTCTACACTTTAGCACAGTTTTGACCTCTCCATGTGGTGATTACCTTTGCCTGTTAAAGGAGCTGCTGAAATGAATTCAGCTGCATTGTCCCTGCATGGTGGTGGTAAACAACACCAGGTTAATATTCCAGGGATGAAAAAGCCATATCTGATAGCTCTGGGGAGTCAGACTCTTACTTTAATGACGCACTTGCTTCTGCTTCTGGATACAGAGCTATATTTTAAGAATTTAATTACCAGTGGCAAGGTAAAAAATGGCAGATACATATATGTATTAGGGTTAAGTAAATATTGCAGTTATATATGTGCATTAGAATTAATAATCAAATATTAACTTAATATTGAACTTGCTTATATTCATCTGACCTCTGAGTTCAAATACATGCCTTACGTGTGTGTGTGTGTGTGTGTGTGTGTGTGTGTGTGTGTATGTACACAGCATTTGTAATCCATCTTTGCTTCACTGGCATTCGCTGGAAAGAGACTCATGGGCATTCATTGGCAATCTTGAATTATTGAATTCCTATCAGGCATGGTGGCACATACTTGTAATCCCAGCTACATGTGAGGCTGAAAATAGGACAATTGCAAGTTCTGGTTAGACTGGCAACTTATCCCAAAAAAAATTCTTCAAAACCTGGTGGACAGTTATTACTATCTGAAACATTTATGTAAAACAAGAAAAATTGACTAAAGTTGAAGGCATTCTTTTTTCCTTCCTTTCTCATCTAGACTGGTGGTACAGTCTCTGAAGGAAAAAGGTATCGTAGAGCCAGAACTCTTTGAGGAGGTGACCATCTACTTCAGTGACATTGTAGGCTTCACTACGATCTGCAAATACAGCACCCCCATGGAAGTGGTGGACATGCTTAATGACCTCTATAAGAGTTTTGACCAGATTGTTGATCGTCATGATGTCTACAAGGTAACTGTGTCACCCCCGCCCCCAGGCACAGACAGGTGTCCAGCCCAAGGTCGTCAGTGCTGGGGCTGCTTGGTCTTGTACTTCTTGTCCTAATTTAACATTTAATTAATTATGGTCAAGTCTGACCTAAAATGGAAAGAGAAATGGAAGAATTGTATGGGTCAAATGTCATAATAACCACTGAATTTTGAGAAAGTGGCATATTCTCCAATCACCTCTACAACATGGACAATATTTAGGGCAATTCCAAATGGCACAGTGAATACACTAGTGTTATAATAAATAGAATCTGTCTTATGTCTTAGATAAAACTGTGGTTATTTTTTACTCAAATAATATATAGAAAATGATAAAGATGACTAAAGATTACCTTTCTAGTAAATGAGAGAATTCCTAAAATTACATAAAAGTACTCAGATTAAACATTTATAGAGTTATCATCACATGTGTGTAATTTATATTATCATGAAATACTTTATAGCTATTTTATCATCCATTTAACTAGATTATAAAAACTCTGAAGAAATTAGTGTAGAACTAATCTTGAACTGGCCCCAGAAAAATGTGTAAACTGTTTGTACCAAGTTTCCAAAAAATCTTTTGTGTTTCATATGTGTTATTTCTTAAGTGCTTCTGTGTAGTTTCTATGCCTGTCAAACGAGGAGAGATACTGATGAGACAGTATTTCCGCAGGTGGAAACCATTGGAGACGCCTACGTGGTAGCTAGTGGTTTGCCTATGAGAAACGGCAATCGGCATGCAATAGACATTTCCAAGATGGCTTTGGATATCCTTAGCTTCATAGGAACCTTTGAGCTGGAGCATCTCCCTGGCCTCCCAGTATGGATTCGCATCGGAGTCCACTCTGGTATGTAGAGACGAATCTCAGCAAACAGAACCATTTGTGCCTCTTGCGTGAATTAAATCAGAAAGGGTAGAGGGGCTTCAAGGTTGTTGATCTTTCCCTGAGGTTTACTCTTCAATCCGGTGTGCCAGACATAGGGCACCATTACATATCCTGACATATTCAGACCTACTTCCCAGAGAGCGCAGGAGCACACCTCTGACTGCATTTTTCACTCTTGGATAGATGAACACCAACCACACAGGAAAACAAGAAGCTTGTGACTCCCCATTGCAGTTATCATACTACTGTTTCACCATGTCCTGCTCAGACCCTCCCTCTCCGCACTCCCAGCTTCTGTATGATTTTCATTACAATGTTGTAGTGCAGTGGGATGCATTACCAGTGGGTAAAAGTAACAGATCAAATTGCTGTAAGACTTATACCTGCCGTACTGCAGTGGTATGGAAGAGGTTGCCTCAAAGACCGTGACAACTTCCTATCCTTGTCGAAAGAATCACTTTAGACAAGTTCAAACATCATTAATTAATGATTAATTAATTAAGCTCCTAGAATTTAACTGAGCAAAGAATAATTCACAGACCATGACACTTAGAAGAGGCTCCGGGTGCTCCAGTTGGTAGTGTAGGCAGGCAGTGTCTATACAAGGAAAACAGAAATGAAGTAAAGAAGCCCCTGGATTGGGTACAGTGCCATGTTAGCCGAACGTGGGTATGGTATGACCAGGTGACAGCTTATGATTGGCTGAAGCTTGACTTCTGTGATTGGTTGAGTCATCTATTTGTTCCAACAGTATATTTCAGTTGGTTTAGGTACCAAGTTAGGTTGCAGCTTATTAACATAGAGTTTCAAGGTAGGAGGCAGCATCTCCAAATTTAGTTTAACAGCATTGAACCTGGAGATTTGATGAGTTACAGGTATTATGGAAATCATAATTGGAAAGGAATCCAAAAGTTATCTTCAGTGATTCTTGGCAAGGCAATTATTTTTGTAGATTCCAGGATAAGTAATAATATATTCACTTCTAAAATAATCCCAGGACCCCTGAAAACACTCCATTGTTAGGTAAGTTTTTCCTTGTGTTAAATCACATCTCTCAGTCTGGCATAGTGGAACATACATGTAATCCCAGCACTCTGGGAGACTGAGGCAAAAGGCTCACAGGTTCCAGCCCAGCCTGGGTAACCTGAGAGACTTAGCGAAACCTTCTCTCAAAATTAAAACTGAAAGAAGGAGGAGCACTGGGGATGTAGCTCAGCGTAAAGGCCCTGAGTTCAATTCCTAGTACCAAAAAGGAAACATGCAAAAAAATCTGTTCTTCTCTACAATTTCTTATTGCTCTAAGACCCTAAGTACAGAAAACTCAAAAGATTCCCCACTCTTGTGGCAAGAACCAGACAAATATATTGGCTAAAGTCAATCCATGTCTATAGTTTCCAGCACAGAACACGATAGTAATTGTTTGTTGATTAAATAATGAATTGATGAAGTGCTCGAGTGACAGTAAATAGAAGTTAAAAACTCTTGCTATATCTTCGAAAGTCAGGAACATAGCTGTAGCTTCCCCCAAACATGTCCACTGCCAAATGTCAGTAATTTCCTGGGCATTTGCCAGGGAGCAACATTCTATCTCTTTTCTGGCCCAGCATAAATTGCTAGGCCTGGAGAAGGGGTTAGCAGTAGGACTGCCTGAACCCAGTCAGGGACATGCTGCCCTGGACCTTTGTCCGGTCTCTTTCCCCTGTGACCTGGTCAGTGTCTGAGCTAAACCAGGGCACACCAGGCTGCCATGCAACCAGCTATTAGGCACATGGAACGGAGGGGAGGTGCTGTCGGGCTTTAAAAATGCAATGATTTCAAAGTATTGATGATTGAGAATAAAACAATGTGTCTGTGGGGATTTTTATACTACTGTCCCTTCTCAGCTGTTCTCTGTTTTTGAAGGAGCCGCCTGTAAACAGACCCACTACTTCTGACGCAGCTGGTGTGTGTGATGGGGCAGCTCAGAGGTCTTATCAAGAAGCTGCCTGTACTGTGCCTTCCCTTCTCTAGGTTTCCTTGCGTTTGCTTGCTTGTCTTTTATCTACTTTTGTTTTACATTAAACCTGACAGTGAAGCATTCAGAACGCAGGGGAAGAGCTAGTATTTTGAGTGGTTTTTTTTAAATGTTAATAAAGAGTCGTGGTAAGATAAATGTATAAAGTGACTCATCCACATCAAAAACGACTAAGCCAACTAGAAAATCAATAATTACTTCTTCCCCAAATCCAAGTTTGCAGTTTGTGAGTTAACTTTCAACTTCTGAAATCTTTAACTCCTTGCATTCAGTCTGAAGTCTTTAACTCCTTGCATATTAGCTCTAATTGAGAACCCTTCTTTCCTAGCTAATATGCAAGAGGGCATTGTCCTGTCTCAGCTTTGGTTCTGCCTGATAGAATGTCCTTGTGCCATTGGCTTCCCCCAACCCATGTCATTCACCTGCCCCATGAAGTTCTTAGCAAAGATTGTTGCCAAGTCCCGGTCCTGCGGGTCTCTCATCATCCTTACACTACAAATCCCACAAATACCACCTTAAAATAAAAATAAACCACACTTGGGCCACTGAACCTTCAGATCTGTGGTGCCCTCCAGCAGTCCAGAGTCAGGGTTATGTGATTTGTCATATTAAGCAAGCAGGGATGCCACTTTCACCCTTCCTGAGAGCCGTCTATTCAAAGCAGCCCTATTTTGTTATCTGGGCAACTTCTTGTTCAAGGCCTGTGTAAATTTTCTTTGCTGGGGCAAAATGCCTTCTGAAGGCACGCTTTGAAGCATGACGCTGCCATGACTGGATGCATCCAGTGAAAGCAAACATCATGGCTCACATTTCATGTGTCCCACCACTTCTCCACGACATGCAGCACACAGCTTTTCTCACAGAGGCGATGAAACTGTCATGGTCTTTGAAGAGACCTGTGTGCCTTCTATACCACTGCAGCTCGGCAGGTATAAGTATTGTAACAATTTGACCAGTTACTTTCTCCCATGTATAATCTACGCAGTGCGCTATAATATTTTAATGAAAAGTACACAGAAGTTGGGAATGAGGAGAGGGAGGGACCGTGGGGACCTGGTGAAATAGCAGCATGATAACTGCGATGGGAAGTCATGGCCCTGAGAAGGTTTACGCACCTCCAGCTTTCTGTCCTTTATTCCAGGTCCCTGTGCTGCTGGAGTTGTAGGAATCAAGATGCCTCGTTATTGCCTATTTGGAGATACTGTCAACACAGCCTCTAGGATGGAATCCACAGGCCTCCGTAAGAAAAGACTATTTTTCTTAGAGGATCCTGATTCTATCTTTCAGCAGAGACCAACCGTAGGATTAAATGTCCAGCAAGGAAATGCATAATGCCTAGGAGATGCAGAAGATCCCTGGGATTGGCCGAGGAAGAGCCCATGCTGATCCAGCCCTCACTGCCTTTGCTTTTGTGCTTGTTGTTTTGTGATGACTATTTTGTTCTTCCTTTTTTGTTCAGTTTTAGACTCTATATTTTTGTTTCATCTGTAATGAATTAAGGCATGCTCTACTCAGAGTAGTCTTGAAATTTAGCATAGGTAAGTTTTTTAAAAAATCTAGTGGCTCCATATAGACTATACACCAATGGCTCCAATGGTTGTTCCTCTTTCATCTGTTTTTCTTAAGAATTCATTTTAGTAAAAGAAAAAATCCACGCAGTTAACATACACAAAGGCAAATAGCGCATCTGTCCAGTGAGGTGGAGGTGCGGTGTGCTGCCTCGGGTAGATGTTTGATAAACATTGATGATAGTTATAGAAATCTACAATAGGGAAAAAGTGTTGGTAGATGAGACGAGATCTGGCAAAAACGCAGGCGGCAGCATGATGTTTTGGTAGCTGGCTCACATTCTGATGTTGGTAGGTACTGGAAAATCATGGTTCAAAGAAGAGAGTAAGGTGGGAGTGAGACAGACTTGAGTTAAAATTGCACTGTCTGCCTAAATTAATGGGCAAGTTTCCTGATCTTTTAAGCCTCAAAAGGAGGAAGATATTAATTAACGATATACAACATTGCTAGGAGGATCACTGGAAGGAACTGGGATGTTAGGCTGAACACTGAGCCATTTTCTGGCACATCATAGGTATAAACTTTGGATTACCATCATTCCCAATTACTGCTGTTATTATTTGTTGTACGGCTTTTGGGCTGCATGGCGAGAAAAGTAGAGTACAGCATGGACCCAGGAGAGGGATTGCCCTCTGCACACAAGGATTACGGCATTCCAGAAGAGGAAAACTTGAGAAAAATCATGACCCTGGAGTCAAGTTCCAATTATTTACTGGAACTTAGCTCTAGCATATGAACTATTTACAAGAACTTTCACATGGGAACCTAAAGCCAAATTCCAGCTCCTGAGCTTGACACTACAAACCCAATCCAAAACTGAAGCCCCAGAGGCTACTACCGCAAACAGAAAAGAGAATCAGTGGACAAACCCCGAGGAGATCCATCACTCTGGACCTTGAAAAACAGTGCCAGATCCAGACCCTCCTCCTTCCCATATGTAATAACGCTTCTGGCCTTGCAGGTGTTAGTTCTAAGGGTCCCATCACTAAAAGAGCCATATTTGTGTCTCCTTGATTAGGATACTTGCTTCTGGTGTTGATGTATTGACTCAAAGAGAAACAAATATTGCTATATTGTATTTCTTGAGAGATGAGATTTTCATTTATCTGTTTGGCATTTGCAGCCTTGAGGATTCACATGAGCAGCTCCACAATAGCCATCCTAAAGAGAACTCAGTGCCAGTTCCTGTATGAAGTGAGAGGAGAAACATACCTGAAGGTAAGGAACCCACAGAAGCAATGCACAGAGAAAGCTCTAAGGTACACTCGGTCCCCTCCTGTGAGACTTGACCTGGGAAGTTTAGAAGCACAAAGATGAAGAGTTCTTTTTCATTTTCCCCATAATGACCAGCCACCATTCCTGTGGGAAAAACCTCCACCAAAGCATGTGAACCCAGAACTCTCCTTTGCTACAAAAAAGCCTTCAGATGTTTTGTACCACGAGCAATGTACTGCCACCATTTCCTCAATAGAGATACCACATTTGTCCAAGGTTCTTTCTCCAAACTCAAATCTCAGTCTAGTTCAAGGCGTATTCAAGTAAAAATCACAGTTTCCTTACTTCTCTACTCTCCTTGCAAGATCTGCTCTCTGAGACAACTCTTGCCATGGCTTTTATTAATCTAAGCTCTAGAGCAGTGAACTGCAAAGTATAGCCCCATACTTGTGACTTGGCATTATTGTGTGCTTGGCAAAATGTAGGTGTCTGTCCTGCTGGGACTCCATGTGGGTGCAGATTAGGAATCTCAATTTTTAACACATATTCTAAGTGTTTGTGATCACATTAAAGATGAGAATCACTGTTTCAGGTTCTTTCAAAGAAAGGTTGGCTGACAGGAGCCAACTAAAGGTAGAGGAAGGCATTCCTTAGGTGCAGACAGGTATATCAACAAGCTGTGGGTGGCAGAAGACTGAGGCAATATATATAGAGGGCCACCAAGGTGGTACTGACAACTCAGAGATCCTGAACTGGATTTATAGGCAGGAGAGGTGTATTTTAGCAGTTTGACAGTCTATACTGTTTGCTTGTGGGACTGACAGAGCTGAAAGGGACAGAGAAACAGGCTGTCTTGGAGAAAAGGTACTGGTGGCTTGGCCAAATCTGTCATTAGAGTCTCCCTGAAAATAGTGGGAGAGTTCTTCACCCCTTGTGGCAACTGAGTAACAGTCCAAAAAGGGTCTACGGCTTGGGAACTGCAGAATGCAAAGTGATGGCTGTGTTGTTGATTGTATGGCAGTCTTGCCTCAGGTGTTAACAGTCTACCAGACTGATGTGTGACTGAATGCCTGTTTGTGCTTCCTATGATATCTGAGAGCAGCAGGGGGTGTGGAGAGGTGGCATGTTGAGGTCAGGCCCCAAAGTGAGTCTTTAGCTTATACTCTGGGAGGGGAGATTTTAGAACTTCAGGATTGCAGTTATCTGTCTCAGGCTGATGCAGGCACCACCTTCCTCTCAGGAAAGTGCAAGGTTAAATGATAGGGAGGCTGACTGGCTTGGTGACAGGAATTTATGTTTGGTGAGCTGTCCTCCCAGGCTGCAAGTTTGTGCTTGGAAGAAGGGGCGAGAGGCAGAGTCCCAGTTGCCCTGCTGATAACTTTTTGACAGAGGGAACTTTTGAAGGCAGAGTTCTGCTCATTATCTACCAGGAAAGTCATAAGTTTGCCCCTCCCTTTTACAGTGACCACAGGCTCTTGGGGACCCAATTTGATAACACTCAGTCTGTCCTATCCAACTAGACCCGACAGGGTGAGGAGAGGTTCAGGTTGAGGTGGGCCTGGGTAGTCCAGTTTCTTTGTGTCCAGAGACAGAAGGGACATTTATTTTTCCATGATTCCATAGTCCATATAACTCATAACCAGAGGGTGTGGCCTTCTATTAGACTGGATTTTCTTATGGATATCAGGTGCTTTTCTTTTATTAGATTTCTGGATAACAGTGTTGAGAGGCATTTGATATCTTTGAGAAGCACTCAATTGGGTTGTTTCTAGGTGAGGTGATATCTTAGTTACTTTTCTCTCCATGCCGAGACAAAATACCCAATGCCAAAAATGAAGGAAAGAAAGGTTTATTAGCTTACAGTTTGTCCACACTTGTCTGGTTCTGAGGCAGAGTTGCACATGGCAAAGGGCAAACATTCATTGCAGCAGAGCACAGCAAAAGCAACCGGCAAAAGAGAGGAATGGCGGACAAGCAGCCTCTTTCCTTCCCTTACATTGTAAACAGGCTACCCCCACCCAGTAGCACTCACATAATCTCCATGCCCTCCTCTTCCACAGGCTCAGGATATATACAAAGTAAGCACCCTGGCTTCCTGCTGAGTTACTCAGCCAAAGCTCTAGACTCCCCAAGTTGACACTATGTATCAATCGTAACAGGTGACCTTTGGAAAGGCTCTGGCAACTCATTTGTCAGGGCTGACTGTCCAATTTTTCCTCAGTCAAAATGTGAAACTC
Organism: Dinomys branickii; assembly: GCA_004027595.1. Taxonomy (NCBI): domain Eukaryota; kingdom Metazoa; phylum Chordata; class Mammalia; order Rodentia; family Dinomyidae; genus Dinomys; species Dinomys branickii. Next base: position 31,952 of record PVLD010003428.1, read on the forward strand.
AGAAGGAATTTCTGACCATCATCTCAAGTGGGCATTAGATAATGCCATCTGACCAGGACAGGTAAAGCTGTGAATCAGAAGGTTTAGGGGTAGGACATCTGTGGCTGAATGCAGGCAATGCCTAGCTGGGATCAGTTTAAGAGAGCCTGGAAGTAGAGAAGTCAGGAGCAGGGAGTGAAACTGGTGGCCGCAACTGAGCAACCAAGGGTGTCAAGGCAGAATTCTCAGGAAAAATAGGCCTCCTTTTCCTTTTCCTTTTTTTTCTTTGAGTGGTTTGGTTTCATTTTTAACTCTGTAACTTCAGAAAAGCCCTTTTTTCCTGCAGTCAGGACTGTAGGTTTTGACTAATTCCCATCTCTCACAGCCTACGTGTGTGTGTGTTATGTATCATTGAACAATGGTGCAACACAAAAGGGTGGGTGCTCCTCAGAGAAAAGGACCATTCAGATGCCTGCCTGGCCATGCCCTTCACGGGGACTTAGGCTGGACTTAGCTAAGGAGGGTTTCAGGCCTCCCTTATGCCAAATGTGGATTGCCACAGAACTGCAGGCGAAGGGCCATCTGGCCACCATGACCAGTGCCTCCCAAGCACAGACAGAACAGCCTATTGCTTACACTGTCCGTTCTATTCACTCACACATCCATTCACCAGGCACTCAGAGGTTAAACATTCCAACCTCCTTTCCTCGAGGGTGGTCCTGACTAAGAAGAGTTGATCAGACTCCCCTTCTGCTTGAGCTGAGCAGGATGGACAGACTAACTGGGGTGCCTAGGGGTGGGGGGGTCTTACTGGAATCAGGCAGGCAGACAGACAAGCTATGTCCTCCTCCCTTTGGGGTCTGATGTGAGCTGCTTGAGCAGAGAAACAGGAATCCTCCTCCAGTCCTCCAAGGAGACTTTGAGGAATCTCAAGGATGTTCCTTCCTATCAGGACCTGGAGAGGTCCTTGCTCCATCTGTGAGGGCCATGATCAATGACCAAAGAGGTCAGCACAGTCAGTCTTCCCAGCCAACAGATTAGATGCAATGGCAAGCAGAAACACAGAAATGATACCCCGGATTTGGAGGCAGATTTATTTGTGTCAACAGGAACTTACTGGAATCATTCCCAAAATATCAGGCCTTGATCTCTTGTGGTCTAGGGCTTATGTGGGATAAACAAGCAGGAAGTACAGAGACAGGGTATTTCGCTGTCTTTGATTGGTTCTTACAATATGCATCATAGTGACCAGCTTTGCATTTGCATCACAGTGATCGGCCGTTTCTAAGAGACAGAAGCAACCAGCACTGGAACAGGATCTATCACATGGGCAACTGAAGTATAATGGCTTGTGGGGCACATTTCCTGCTACAGAAGTACAGTCCACAGAACAGAGCAAGTCCATGAGAAAATTCAAGAGCAAGTGTGGCTCAGAGTGGCCATGACTGTTTTAAGTTTGAGGTTAAAGTACATTAGGTAGAGTTCCAAGAAGGCAGAGCTCAGAGTTGGCAACAGTAATGAAACTGCACTCTCAAAATGAGGTCAGCAGAGCCAGAGATGGCAACAGTGATGATTTTCAGGATTTGCATCTCTTTTGTTTTTCTCAGATTTGGGTAGTGGCCAGGGGTGGTATCTTAGTTCTCTTGTTGCTGAGACAAAATACCCAACACCCAAAGATAAGGGAGGAAAGACTGGTTTAGCTCACAGTTTGTAGAGGTTTCAGTCTGTTATTGGCTGGCTCCAAGGCAGAATGGAACATGGCAGAGGGGCAACAACTCATGGCAGCAGAAGACAGCAAAAGCAACAAGGGAGAGGGAGAACAAGGGAGGGAGAACAAGACTGTTTCTGTCCTTTACTTTGCATGCAGGCTGCCCAGTGCAGGGCAGGTGTAGCACTGACACCCTTAATCTGAGCACTGCACTGTGAAACAACCACAAACTCTAGATTCAGTCACTTCTGAAAAGCCTGCCCCCCCCATGTCTGCATGAGGCCTTGGGGGTGTATCACCACACAAACCATAACAGGTGGTAAGTAACTGGATTGTGTCCAATTAATTGAGCATCTCCATATCACATTGGGAGGGGGAGTTTGTGAATTTATATGGGGCCAGATGGAACCAGTATGGTGGCCAAAGCCCAATGGGAAGAGAAGGCATCAAAACTGTAACACTAATAACGTTATGACCATGGAGTTACTTTCATTCACTGTGAAGTAGTTAGAGCTCGTGACCCTCAGGCTCTTGCCAGAGGTCAACTTGCTCCATTCTGTGGAGTGTACTTTCATAGCAGAAAGTGCCCCACCCCAGCCAGTTATACTCACTTTCCCAGGTGATAGATCCTGTTCCAGTCCCAGTGATAAAGGCAGGAGCATATGTTTGACTCACATCAGAATATTAAAGAAATGTGGTGAGGGTAGAACCATATTTCTCAGGCTCATGTCAAGATGGTAAGGAAATACAGTGATAGCAAGATGCCCCTGGGGTCTCCAAGAGCCAGAAGGTACCTTATGCATTTTGAGGCAAAGGCCAGGATGTCTCCCATACTGTCATCTCTTGCCTCAAAACTACTGTCATTATGGAAATCTTATTACAATGCATGTATGTTTATAATCTATACACTTAATGCACCACAGCTGTGGCAAAAGTTTTGGGACAAAGCTCTTTTGCCAGGGGGGCTGAAGGAAAATGCTGACAATGAAAACTGCGTAGATTTATTGGTGTGACAGCATTACTGATGAGTAGTCTTCCTTTTAAAGTTAGAATTCTTAAAATGTTGCTTGGTGATATTTTGAAATATCTTATGGGGGGGAAAAGCAATCTCTACTTTCATAAAAAGCCTGCCTGGTAAATGGAAGACTCATGTTAGAAAACGGTTAGGGAAGTAAATATTTGTCCAGAGATAACGCAAAGAATAAAAGCATGGGTGTGGTCACCGATGAGAAGGGTGGAGATGAAATATCTCCAGAAACATATTGCTCTAGGAACAGTTGGGTAGAGCTTCATCATCTTACTGGCTGCCATGGGACCCATCCCTTTTGTCTCCAGGGGAGAGGCACAGAGACCACCTACTGGCTGACTGGAGTGAAGGACCAAGAGTACAACCTACCAAACCCACCAACTGTGTAAGCACCTGGGTGGGGCAGGGAGGGAGAGAGGAGTTGGAGGCCTTGGTGGGTAAGTTGTGTGACCTCTCACTGTGTAGACTGCCCAGTGCCTTGTAATTGGTGATGGCATGCTGAATATGAGACAAGGGACAAACACCTGAGAGGTCTAGAACCCTCCCTTCACCCACGGCTACAAGTGAGTGTCTTGAAAGCCTGCAGTATCCTGAGACCCCAGTGACACAGAAAAAAATCCAGAGCTTTGGCTGCCCTGTCTAGAATTTAGACTTTCTCCATCGTTCACAAGTGTGCTCCCAGTGACGTGCTCACCTTTTACTCCAGAGTCTTTTCCCCTCAGCTGCTCCAGGCAACTTCCTCTCAAAAAAGGGAAGAAGAAATATACTGTTTTGAACTTAATTAAGATTTTATTTGTATTTCATTTATTTTGTTTCTATTTTGTTTGCTAGCTCTTTTCCCTTCTGTGCATAGCAGAGAGCTTTTTCAGTTGCCCCGGTTATATTTTAAATACCTCACCTGCACTAAAATATACTACTCATAATTTTTGCAGAAAAGGTGCTATATTTTAGGCAGGAGTAAAAGTTAAAAGTTGAGCTACCTCTTCTGCCCATTTTCCCAGAATGCACCAGCCACGTGTTTGCTGAAGAACTGACTAAGTGCTCCCACCCTGAGGTAGAGCAAAACCAGTGCTGTGCTCCAGACCTGCTCAGAGGAGCAGCAGGCAGTCCAGGATTCCCTTGATGCACGCTGGAGGCAATGATCCACATTTTCACTCCAGCTCACATTTTTCTGTTGAGCCACCTGATGAAACTACAGCATCTCCCTCTTGCCCCAAGGTCATGGCACTGGATCTTAACATGGAGTCTGTGTTGTCCCTGAGAGATAAGGAAGATGAAGTTTCAGGGCTAACAAACAGGTTTCAGTTCTCTCAACACGACTCGAGTTGTCCAGTTCCATGTTGGTAGATGTGGCAATCAGTCTTGTGGCTGTTGCCATGGTTTTTGCCTAAGTAGAGAAATCTTATATTGCAGAGGGCTAGAGGCCAAAGCTGTTAGACATGACAAAAGAATCTAGCTCTTTCCTGGGGCAAGGAAACCTGACTCCTCACTAGGAGTGCCCTGTGTCCATTCTAAGCTTTTGAAACCCTCCACCAACCTGAGCTCTCTCGCCAAAATATTTTCACTCCTAGGAATGTGTGGCAACGATGAGCTTGCAGAGCACTGTGGCGGGGGCCAGGCATCCTCTTGCTTCTTTCTCCCTCCTCTGTGGCATACACGGAAACCCAGATCCTCCATACTGTGTCGTTAAGCTGTTTCACCTTAAGTCTAACTTCCTGCCTGCAATATATTCTGCTTATTTTACAACCACGCATCGCAGGGATGACAGTTCTTTAAGCTTGTCAAAAGAGGGATCATTTCGTATTCTTTGGACTTGCCTGCACAGATTATATGTTAAATGAGTAACTGGGAAACTGAACTGATGAATCTGGAGCTCAGGACTCTTCTATGTGAATTGCTGAAAAGTCTCATTTTTGGGGCTGGGGATATAGCTCAGTGGAATAAGCACTTGTCTAGCAAGCGCAGGGTCCTGAGTTCCTCCCCGGTACCGCAAAAAAAAAAAAAGTCTCATTTTTCTCTCTTCTTCCTCTTTCCAGGGAAAATCAACAGCGTTTGCAAGCAGAATTTTCAGACATGATTGCCAGCTCTTTGCAGAAAAGACAGGCTGCTGGCATAAAAAGCCGTAAACCAACACGGATAGCCAGCTATAAGAAAGGCACGCTGGAATATTTGCAACTGAACACAACAGACCAGGAGAACACCTATTTTTAGACCTGCAAGAGACAGAAGGACTTACACAAATTGAATCCCTGCACTTAGTTTGCAACCTCAAGCGTCCTGTGACCTCAGTGACACAGAAAAATAGTTAGCCTTGGCTGCCCTGTCTGGAACATAGCCTTTCTTCTGTGAATCATAGGTGTGTTCTCAGAGAAATAATTCTTACTCTGGAATCTTACCCCAAGGAGCTTCCATCTGGAAAAGAGGAGGAAAGAATATACCACCTAGGACTTGAGATTTTGTTCTTATTTCATTTACATCATTTATGTTTTATTTACTGGCTCTTTTTCATTCTGCAAGCATTAGAGGATTTTTTAAAAAATTGTCCCAATTATATTTTAAATACTTTGTGTCTATTAAAGTGTACTTAGCACAGACATTTTGTAGAAAATATGCTATAAGTTAAGAATAAAAGTTAAAAGTTTTCTGAATCTGGGGATGTTTTCTCCTTTCTTGCCCATTTTTCTGGAATTCACCGAACACCATTTTATGTTTCCTGAAAAACTGACCAAGTGCCCCCGCATTGAAGCATGGCAAAGCTGGCATCGTTGCTCAGGGGTTAGAACCTGAAAGGTCGTATTAGCTGCTGTGCATGAAGAGATTTCTTTAAACATTTAAACAGAGTGTTGCCTTGACTTGTCCCCTTGCAGTGTGGAAGAAGCATTATAAGCAATCGGAGTCATCTGAGAATGGGACCAAGGTAAATGTCCAATTCCTATACTGCTCTTTTCTACCTGTGATCAATGTCTGTTGCTACACCCCTGATATATTTCTCAGAAGGTAATCTTTTCATAATGTGACAGATGACTCTGTGTGTGTGTGTGTGTGTGTGTGTGTGTGTGTGTGTGTAAAAGTGATAAGGTATATAGGACAGATCAAGTGTTGAATAACTGGAATTGTAGGAGGAATAGACAAATGGAAGGAATAGACAAATAGTAGAAGGAGATGTTCAGAATTGTTAAAAAGCACATCACCCAGAGGTGAATTTCAAAATAAAACAGACCCACACATAGAGACATATGGTGAAACAAAGGAATAAGAATTAGGTTGGCATCAGAGTTTTCCCTAACAATACTGCCTGTAGAAGCAGAATTGATCAATAGCTTCACAGTTCTGAAGCACTGAGCTTATAAACTAAGAATTCTCTTCTCACACATAAGAGCTCAGAAAGTTAATCACCCACCAACTCTATCTGACATGCAAAATAAATACTTTGCAGAAGCAAAAAAAAAAAATTACATGCAAGAGGAAGACATGCAGTACTACAATAAATTCATATACACATTTGGTTGTATACTCTTCAAAAACACAAGGTCTGATTAAAACTGTGAATCATAACTTAAACTGAGATAAAGCAGTTTTATCCTTTTTTATAATGCTTTGAAACAATGAAAATAACAAATTGTAGAAAACTCCATTTTAAAAAAAATCCCAAAATTCTCAATATTATTATTCATTTTAAATTTGTTTCATTAGTATATGTTTGTGATATATGACAAATACATTCATTGTGGATAATTAGTACACATACATATGATATCTTGACCTTTAATTACCTTTTCCTATCTGACCCTATCTCTGATTCACTTTCTATCTTCAGAATATGATATATGCCTGTTCAAAAAAGTCTGGAGCAAAATTAAAGAAGAAGCTTGAATCAGCTCTTCCTCAGACCTCAAGAAAAAAGGGATTTTCTTCAAAATTAATATATCTGTCCTAAAAGGCTTATTTGTAGGTCTGTGTTTGAGGTGAACATCTCTAGTTGACAAAGAAGCAGAAAATTACCTTGTAAATATTTTGCAAGGTGAAACACTAACACAGAGGATTTCTGGCCCAAGCAAGATGATATAGATTGATTTCTCCTTGATTTTTCCCTCTAAGTACAGATGTACCTATAATGCAAGAAACAACCAAGGGAAAGTTCAGAAAAGTGGAAATGGAAAAATGAAGGCAGAATGACTAGGGCTCCCAAGATTGGCAGAGCAACATTACAAGAGACTGTATTACTTCTTTCCAGCCAATAAAAAAGTAAAGCCAGGATGGCATTTCCTAATATCCAGCCACTACACAGAGTTAGTTTCATAACTTTGTCAAAATCAGCTAGCCATACATTGATGACTACTTCTGGTTTCTCTATTTTATGCCTTGGAAGTGTGTGTCTGTCTCTTTTCCAGGGCCATGTAGTATTTATTACTGTATGATATAATATTTTAAAATCAAATAGAATGCTTCCTCCCACTTTTTACTTCTTTGGAAAACTTCTTTATAGTTTCTTTTTCTTTCCGTATAAGTTTGTCTATAGCTCCAATAAATATTCCTGGGGTTCTGATGTGTTTTATATCAACAACATGTTAACTTGGAAAGAACTGATATGTTAAGTCTTCCAATTCATGAACATGGTATGTCTCACCATTTTTTAGATCTTTTCACAGGTAATTTAATTGTTAATGTTTCATCTTCCTGTAAATGTATTACTTTTTAAAAACAAAAAGATAACAGATGGCTCACATTATAGTTCCACTGGACTACACTGAGAGGCTCCCTGAATGGTTAAAATAACTTAGTTCTCAGAGTTGAGCAGTAATATTATAGTACTTTGGGGGTTGGGGATATAGCTCAGTGGCACAGTGCCTGCCTGGCAAGTATGAGATCCTAAGTTTGATTCCCGGTACCAAAAAAAAAAAAAAAAGAAGGACCTTTGTTGCTATGGTGACCACTACTTTCTTCTCCCTCTTTGCTTATTCTAACATCTCATTTCAATAAAATCTTACATTTTTAAAAAATCTTATGTTATGGACTCAAAATATTACATAAGCATAGTTTTTTCTTTGTACTTCTGAGGATTTCAAACTATTTAGTATATTTACTAACTTTTTGAGAGGATCTGGAGGCAATGACACCCCAATAACAATGAACACAACTATGACCAACTTGCAGCTTCTGAATACCATGCTCCAAAAGAACTAGAACTCCTTAAAAAAGTGATTGATTTCATCCCAAGGCCATAACAGGAAAAATACAAGACAGTCCTAAAGCAGCTCACATTTCTAAAAAGTAAGAAAGCCCTTTTAAAAAGGCAAAGAGCATGTCAAAATGGCACAGCAACTGTCATGAAAGAATTCCTACAGGCCAAAGCTGGAAAAAAATTAGTAATTAAACAAATAATAAGAGTATTAAACAAATAATAAGAATATTAAACAAACAAATAATAAGAGTGGATTATAGCCTAAAGAACAAATCTCATGATTCTGTACTGATATTGATTAAATATATAAATAAATGATGCAGAAGATATAAGTCTTGCTTACAGGATAATCCAATAAATATGTAAGACAGAAAGGAAATAGAAAATGACTATTCAAACACTGCAATCATTACTGCTACAGGCAGGATCAATGCTAAGACTAGTGGGTATGAGTATAAAGACAAGCAAGATATTTGCACAGGTGCAAAGCACCTATCCTCAACTATTTCCTGTTACAAACAAAAAATAGTAATTGAAAGCAAAGAAACATTCAGGCAACACTTTAACAACATGAGTAAAGTTAGCTTCACCAGTAATAACACATTACTAATATGATGCCGCTGAGGGTTCTAACACCTGTGAAATATGCTTCCCTAGAGTGCACAACCTCAGTCTAATCATAGAGAAAGTAGTGGCCAAACTCAAACTGAAGGGCATTCTGTCAAACACTAAATCAAATTTGGAGGAGCCAGTAGAATCCTAAAAGGATTAGCTTTAGGAGATTCTATCTTAAGTTGAACGGCAGGAAATGAAATGCATTTGAAGCTACAGAGCTGACCAAGGGAGGGACAGGTCCCTCCGATAAAGGAAGAGGCACAAGGAGAAGACGGAGATTACGCAAGGGAGCTCTTCACTTCTGGAAGCAGGACATCAGTTACATAGCGTCTAAGCTGACAAAACAAGAAACAAGAGCCAAAGCTAACTTTCGCCTCATGGAACCAGCCTTTGGAAGATCTACGAGAAAAGAACAGAAATAAGAATGACCCCAGAGATGTGGGACAGAGCAGAGGAATGTAGATCAGGTGCCTTGCTTCTCATTTATGAGTACTAATTAAATTTATGTTTTTGAACCATGTGCATTTATTACTCAGGTTATTGTAAGGAACAAATTAAAAATATTTTCCATAAAATTGGGGATGATTATATGTTATAAAAGTTTCCAAATATAATTTCTTGTCAATTAAGTGATTTGTATGTGTGCAAAATAACAATTATAAAAGGAAAAGCTAACTCATAGAAAGTTTTTTTCAGAAACCTACCTATTACACAAAATGAGGCATTTCTGTCTTTTTGACACCATATTTTAAGTGATCATCTGGCCTCTCATTCATAACTGAAAAAAAAACAACAAAAATGATGTGAAAATGGCTCTTTTGTGCCTGAGATTCATGAACTTTTATTCTTTCCAGCTGTACATGGCAGACCAGCTGTTGAGTGATGTGTTCTGAAAATGTTCCTTTTTGCCACAGTGCAGGTAAACTAAACATGATGGAGAGATCTGTATTTGCAGCAATAACACATTGCCTTTTGTTTGTTAAAAAGCTGTCATCTCTTTTCTGTGCCATAGAGTAAACTATGCAGATGCTTACATAAAATATCTCTTTCTTGCACATTTAAATGATTGCAGTTTGGCACTGTGTAGATTATTCTGATATTTGATCACCTAATGTAGTAACCCAGGACAGATGGCATTCATGGCAAAGCAATCAAGGACACAGCACTGTCTCATATGTTACAAAAAACATAAGTTGTCACTTTCACTTCTGTGTTTTTTGTGACTAAATTTTCTTCTGTGGCATATAATAGCACAGATATTCCATAACAGTGGGATTTGCACAAGAATGTTCTGCAACTTCTACAAAAATCCTAGACCACACAAGTCTGGAACAAGATCAGAATAACAGAATAGAGTCACACTTCTCAATCTGTGGTGAGTGGGTCTTTTCTTTCCTTCTTCTCCTTCATTTTCTTTTACTCCTTCTCTGCCTTTTCCTCCTCCTCCTTCCACTTCAAATTTGTATTAGAGTGATACTTTTATATACCATAAAATCACACCCTAGGGTGTTGAAACAATGACGAACATCTGTAGAAGTTTCCAAATGTTCATTCTCACAAAGCCAGCACAATCCAGAAACAATATCTAGTTATGACAGTAAATAGTTTCAGCAAAACACCACTGTGTCCAGTGCTTGGCACTATGCCGTTAGGTATGGTATGCAAGAAGCTATACTACAATTGCCCTGGAAAAAACAGATGCCTTGGCCACATGCCTGCCAAAAACACCATGCCCCTAAACATGGCCATTTCACATTGCTCTAAAGTTTCCAAGAAAATCTGCCTGGCAGAAGATAGACCATGTACAGCATCAGTCCCCAGCCTTTTTGATGCCAGGAACCAATTTTATGGAACAGAAATTTTCCATGAAAGGGGAGGAATGTTTTCAGAATAATTCAAGTACATTACATTTACTGTGCACTTTATTTCTATGATTATTACATTAGATTCTCATAAGGAACGTACAAACTATATCCCTAAAATGTGCAGTTCATAGTAGGGTTCATGCTCATATAATTTGGGGACCTTTAATGTACAGAATCCTAGCTGCAAAGGAGTCTGGAAAACTGTGTTATTGCTTTCAAGGAGTTAAATCAGAAAGTGTTTCAAAAGTATCCGTTTTCACTATCTGCTTCATGCTCTCTAATTCTCAGACCTTTACTGCAAGTTTTATGTCACTTATCTCCTGCCAAAAGGGTCAAGCTAGCCCTTAGGTATGGCTACAGACTTGTTTCCCTTGCCACAACTGGTTGAAATAAGGCAAATCAGCTCTATTCTAGCAGGGACAATTCTATTTTCTAGCAAAAGGGGCACTGAGTCTCAATTAGAAAGAGTTGAAAGGTGAAGGTGCAGGTCATATACATTTAAGGCTGGAACTGAAGTTTTTCGATGTGTAAATGGACGGGAAAAGAAAGAAACCAACCAACAGAACTTAAAAACTCAAGAAGCATAAAACAAATACCTGAACAAAGCAAGAAGAAAAGACCACCCCATCCTGAAAATCAGAGTTCATCTCTAGTCTCTTAAGTACCCAACTTCTCAAAAAATCTGCCCAACCCTTGGGATCCATGAGCAAAACTGGTATCCTCCTGTAGCAAAACCCTTCCAGTCATAAATTAATTTGTTTGTTTGTTTGAAGTTTTTGGTGATATTGCTGCTGTTGTTTTTTTCTACTCTGCAAAGAAATGTTCGAATTACAGTCCTCTTGGGAAGGCAACATCAACATGACATGAAAGTATTTTCTCTCAAGGGACTTGAATAAAAGAAGAGGCAAGTTGGGTGGGATGGAGAGTAACTGAGGAAGGAGAGTAATGCCACACCTAAGCTAATAAGTGCCGAAAGTTAGACCCCTACCCTAACAGCTCACTGGGAACATGCCATCTTCAGCTTGCCAGGGCCTATGGAAAGAGGGAAGGATTGCTTTGAGATTTGCATAATGAGAGGGCCACAGTAACCAGGCAATCAAACCTGGCTTGTTACTGCAGAGGTTTTAGTCTGCTGTTGAATATTTGTCTGCTTTCATGCCTAAATCTTATGGAGGGCATTGTTTGGAGCCTACTACTATCATGAAGCATTACAGAGGAGCTGGTGCATGCATAATCTGGTGATGAATTGGCCATCTTCATCATAGTCTGGCCAAGCTGGGAACCAAGGTGGGACATCTCCCTCTTTCACCTCCAGTATATACCCTTTGGTTTGAGCTAGCTTGTGTGTCTTCCTATGCCTTTCTTCCTTCTTCCCTCCTAATTAAATATTAATGACCTCTCTTTTGTACTCAGCAGATTCTACTTGTTCCATGAGCTTCTCCAGACCAGTACTGATGTCTTCCTCCTCAGACCTCCAGGGGAACTTATTGGTAGGAACCAGCCACTGGACACTCATCTTGGAGCACCAACTGCTGATGGGTTGTTTTCATATGTGCATGCCATGTGCCACTAAATAGCCTGTAGTGTCCATGTGTAAAAGAAGGCATGTGGGGGCCCAGGGATATAGCTCAATGGTACAGCACCTGCCTTATAAGTGCAAGGTCATGAGTTTGATCCTCAATACCATCAAAAAAAGAAGCCATGTGTTAGGGCCCACCTTTTGTGACTCCAAAACAGCTTGTGCTTATCTCTATCACGGAGAAAGCACACCACCACATATAAATGAGCTTTTTTGCTTCTAGACCTCTTCAGACCACAAACTTCTCAAACACAGGAACTATGATCCTTCATTTCTGCGCCACACTGAACTTAGCACAGGGCCTACAATGCAGCAGGCACTTTATAGATGTTTGTTGAAATAAGACTCCTGTTTGGTTGGTTTGACTTTTAACTACCCATTGACTTAGGGTGAATTTGGCCTGAGACTTATTAGAAGCTCTGCTGAGCTGAAAAAGAGCTGTTTAAAGGTGTAAGTAAAGCAACAAGCCACTGTAACCAGTTGCGTGCTGCTGTGATTTTGCCTGCCATGCCAAGTGTTTTGACATTTCAGATGTGGACATGAAAGATGTCAAGGCTAGCTCTAAGGTGCTTGGCCACAGCAACTAGATGAGAGGAGCTACCAATCACAAAGATGAGGAGGACCCAGGAAGGAGCAGGTTTGGGGCTGAGAAGGAATGAATAGAGGTGCAGAGTGATAGTAGAAAATACAAAGGAGACCTGGAGTCAGATGTGAAAGGCCCTAATTCTAGGTTCATGGATTTGGCCTTGTAATGTTGTAACATGTCATGGAGAAGGAGAATCACACATTGAAGCCTGTCATTTCAGAACGTCAATCTGATGACAGAATAAAGGATCACATAAAATATGCCAAGATGAAAAGCCTCTTCTCATTTTAGGCATCAGCTAGGAGACTGCAGGTGTCGAGGCATGAGACAACATGTAGCAACTATGGCAGCAATGAGCATTTGAAAATCTAAGTAGCAGAAGGAATTTAGTAACTGTAAGTGGGGTAAAAGGAAGTGGGAAAAGTCAGATAGAACTCTAAGGTTTTGCACTGACGTAAGTGGGGTAATGGTTTTGCATAAGTATGTCTTACCCTACTTTGTGCTCCTATAACAGATTACCTGAGGCTGAGTAGGGGTTTTTTTGTCTTTTGTTTTTTCTTTTTTTTGAGAAAAGGTCTCACTATGTAGTTCAAGCTGGCCTTGAATTCTCCATGTACCTGAGGCTGGCCTCAAACTCACAACAATCCTCCCACCTCCGCCTCTCAAGGGCTGGGATGTTATGGTTGATACATTGTGTCAACTTGGGGAGTCTAGAGGTTTGGCTGAGTGACTCAGCAGGAAGCCAGGGTGCTTACTTTGTATACATCCTGAGCCTGTGGAAGTGGAGGGCATGGAGACTGTGTGAGAGCTACACACCCCGTGGGTGGGGGTAGGCTGTTTACAATGCAAGGGAAGAGAAGAGGCTGCTTGCAGCCATTCTTCCCTTTTGCTCTGGTTGTTTTTGCTCTGCTCTGCTGCCATGAACGTTTGCCCTCTGCCATGTGCCACTCTGCCTCTGAAGCAGCCAAGTATGGACTGAAACCTCTACAAACTGTAAGCTAAATAAATCTTTCCTTCCTTCATTTTGGGTGTTGGGTATTTTGTCTCAGCAAGGAAAGAAAAGTAACCAAGACATGGGACTACAGGCAAACGTCAACATGCTTGGCCATGTAATACATTTCTAATCTTTATAAATTACTCAGCCTCCACTGGGCAGGGTGGTACACACCTGTAATTCTAGCACTCTGGAGGCTGAGGCAGGAAGATTGCTGTAAGTTCAAGGCCAACCTGAACTGCACAGCAAACCATGTCTCAAAAAGACAAAAAAGAAAGAAATTTATTTCACATAGTTCAGGAGACTGAGAAGCAAAAATCAAGGCAGATTTTGGTGTCTGGTAATAGGGTCTCTGCATCTAAGATGGTGCCCTGAATGCTATATCCTCTGGAGTTGAGAAATGCTGCTCCTCAAATGGCAGAAGAGCAGAAAGAAACCCCTTTTACTGAGCACATAAACCACTCTTATAGTAGCATTAACCCATTCATGAGGGTGGACCCCTCCCATTTTGGTTACATTAGTGATTAAAGTTCACAAGTTTTGGAAGGAGCAAAAACACTTAACCCATGTTAACTTTTAAGTTCCTTACAAGTGAATCCTAGGAAATGATTCACTTAGCCCACTCTGCCCACTAAGAAAAACTGTAAGTCACATAATTGTCATACAACTTCTGACCAAAATCTGAAACTTATGTTAGTAACTGGTCCTTGCAAATTCATTATGAATCTCACAAAGTAATAAATAATGGACCCCATTTCATGTTTACGTATGACTTTTGTAAAATGCCTGTCACATTTGGAATACCCTCCCTACAACTACGATGAAGGAAACAAACACAATGATTTGCTCTATCTCACTGGTTGTAAGAAGTAATATTTTCAGATCACTGAGTTTTAAGCATTTGTCATCTATGAGTTATTTCAACGTGTAGGCTGTTTTACTCTAAAATGTTTGAGGGAAGATTTAACTACATTTTTGTCCTCGATGCTGATTTAATTGCACTGTGACCTATGAGCAGTTGATCCTGTGTAAGTTGAGGACACTGTATTTGCTTGATAGCTTAAGACAGTGTTGTGAACCTATGGCACGCGTGCCCCAGCCAGCTGTTTGTTTTCATTGAAAGCTCTAAAAGGTTCACCACCACCAGCCTAGGATGTACTCAGGTTTCCTAAAAGTTTCCAGTGTTAATTTTTTAGGTGAGATAAATACTTTTGGTGCTGACTATGGCATTTAGTGCAGGAGGGGTATTCAAAACTCTTTTTATGAAAAATAACCCCTTCTTATCTTTAGTCCAAATTAACAAATAAATTCCTTTTTGTATAGCACCATAGGCCTTCCTATAGTTCCTTAAACAGTCCTCCTGTCAGCTCTGTCCCAGTTCTAACTTGTGCTTTTCCAACAGCATGTAAACTACATTATTGAGTTATTCCAGTGAATGCGCAAAACACCGTTTTTTCCTTTTATGTTAATTTTTTCTACCTTTATACTTCTTTATTACATAAGTAGCACGTCTTCATTATACAAACTTTGAAATTGCAGATAAAACAAAAAGAAAATGTAAAAGGAGGGCTGGGGTGTGGCTTAGCGGTAGAGTACTTGCCTACCATGCGCAAAGCCCTGAGTTCAAACTCCAGCCCAGCAAAAAGAAGATAAATAAGGAATGCCTAGCTCCTTAAGAAAAAACACTATTGATATTTTATACAAACTTCCATCTCTTTCCTTATGTAGATAAATATAATTATGTTACACACATCAATCATATGCATAATATTTTGAATTTACACTGATAAAATTGGCTCTCAGATTTCAGAGCTGTCCGCCTTCTCAGCCTGTGTTGGCGGTCATGTTCATTGCTTTCCCCAGGTGAAGAACACTGCCTTGGCTGCCTCAGTCCATATTATTTGTCTTTTCCATAAAACTTTGCTCATTAGATGCCTCTCAGCATGACACCTACCTTGATTCTTATCTCATCTTTCGATAACCACCACAGTAAAAATTTGGAAACCTCTCCAGTCACAGCGATTTAGGAGAATCACAACAGGACGTTCACTCCGTGTTGTCCGGCTCCTTGTCTGAACCAGAGAGCGGCTCACTTGTGTGAGTCCCTTTGCTCTCATTTCAGATCTCTACGCACTACTAAGCCTAAAGGACAAAATATTGTAAACCAACCATGACAACGTGAGCATTTCAGTTCACATGAATTTTGTAAGTGAATACATGGAAACTTTTCCATAGTTATCTTCTTGTTTTTAAATTGAGTACGTCCTGAACAGATTAGTCGCTCTTATTAGCTGACAACGAACTTCCTGCATCCTCAGAGCTAAGGATCAAAATCCTGGGCTCTGCTGACAGCACCTAGCAGCTTCCTCCTTGGGAGCAGCCCTCAGTGGCTTCCAGCCACCACAGCATGTGTCACTGTACCTAGAGCAACTGCTGCTGCATTCCACCCCCACCGAAGAAAGCTTTGCCTCACCTTTGTGTTATCATTTAATATCTTGTCCCTCACACAGCATTTAAATAGGTCAATGAGTTTCAAATACAGTAACTTTGTAGGACTACAATTTTTTCGGCTAAATAAAGCATGGAAAGCCAGTGCCTTTGAATTAAACAATGTGGGAAGAGGAGCTTCAAAAGCTTTCCTTTGTAAGCCTTTCCTCTTCGTCTGCTAACACCTACTCTTTTTAAGAATCACCTCCAGTTTCATCTCAACAGTAAAGATTTCTTTGATGCATCTCACACCAAGCTGTGTGCTTCCCCCTTTGAACTCCCAAAATACCCTGTACTGTCAGTCACTGCACTTACCACACTGCATAATTGCCTGTTTATTCCTGGACTATTCTAAGACTATGAGGTTGCTGAGAGCAAATCCTCTGTTTTCATCTTGTATCCCTAATTACAACAGTTTCTGATACATAGTCGTGTTTTATTTTATTTTTCATTTTGCAGCATTGAGAATTAAACTCAGGGCTTTCTCATTGAGCAACATCTCCATCCCTTTTTAATTTTTTTTTTTTTTTAATTTTTGAGACGGGGTCTAACTAAGTCACTAAGTGACTTAAGTGACTCAGTGACCCTACTGGACTTGAACTTGTGGTATTCCTGACTCAGCCTCCCAGAGTGCATGCAAAAGTTTATGAATGAATGAGGAAATGAATGAACAACCGTGGCTGAAACACTAGTCAAACTTAGAGATGAAAGATAATTGTGTCACTCCATCTTTATTTGCCTTTTGAATGTGCGAGCTTTCATGTTTGGTGGAGTAAGCCCGCCCATTTGACAACATAATTACAATGACAAAAATAAGGATAGGTAGCATTAGACATCTATCATGCCACACGGCTTTATTTACACTTAGCTTTTTAATTTCAAAACCATGCTTTAGCTGGCCATATAGCTCAGTGGCATAGCATCTGCCTGTCAAGTGCAAGGTCCTCAGTTTGATTCCTAGTCCCCAAAAAAGGGAAGTAAATTGTAAAACCATGCTTTGAGGTAAATATTATTATTTCAAATTTTTAAATCAACCAATTGCAGATTCACACTGAGGTCATACTATTTAAACTTCACAGTTAACCAAGACACAGGCAATCCTATCCGTGACATCTAGGCCCTGGGATTAAACCTGGCCCCAAAGCCAGATTCAACTAGGGGTCTGAAGTTCCCCCCATTGTTCCTTAAAGCCCTTCCTCTTCTCAATGCCTTCATACTTGTGCCCGTAGGATTTGTCTCTGCATCTCTAAAAAAGATCAAGGTCTTGAGAAATTAGGCTGTGAAGGAGAAAAAATAAACATAGTTGTCACTAGAAGGTAAAAAGATTTTGTTGTTTTGCTTTGAAGGTCTAGCAGGTTTACATGTTTTGCAAAAGGAAAGAGTAAGGACAGAAGCCAAAGATAGAAAAAAAGAATTGACCCTTCATAGCATAAGCTTGAAATAAAAGAAAGAAGATAAGAGGACCAGGTGGCAGATAGAAGAATTGATCTTAGATGAAAAGAAGAAAAATATGTCCTTCACTGTAATAGACTAGAACAAGGAGATCACAAGTGGGAATTTAGGTTTTTACATGAGGTTAGTTGGGGGAAGTGGAGGGAATTCTCACACTCTGACCCCTGCATTCTCTTGGTAGTAAGAGGAGGGGGCATCTGTTCAGAGCAAGAGCAATGATGAGGAAAGTTTAAGAGAATGAAAACAGTTTCAAATAGTCTTTGAGGAAGAGAGACTGCAAGCTGATCAAAGGAACATAATAGTTTCACAAGAGAGGGTTGAGGGTCTATTAGAGGCTGAGACCTAAGATGTGTACTGGTACTAGACTTTTCTGCAGACTGCTTTTCTCCATCAAAGCTCAGCTAGTGGAGTAGAGACACAGGCAAGACATATAGCTCAGTTCACCCAAGGCATTACATTGGCTGGATTAAACAAGTAATCATGATGTCATTATGAGCATCCTTAGTCCATGTTATGCCAGGTGGTTCTATTGGAGCTCAAGAAAATCAAAGAGGCCAGCTCTGCCATTTTTAAAAGAAGCTTTATCAATGCAGAGAGGGTAGTTCAGGAAAGTGCAAGCATAAAATAGAAGCCTAGAAAAGCTTTATCAAATTAACACACAAAACAGACCAAAAGACCTAGTCATTTTGATGGTATATTTTAACTTTAATGCAGACACATATGTGCTTTTATTTATCTATGTCATATAAAAATCTAAAACTGTCACCACCAGATTTCCAGTTACCAGCATAATACTTGCCATGTTAAATGTGTGTTTCATGAGTTAATGTTATATAGTAATCTTTTCTTTTGCTATAATAAAAGTGTTTTTAAGCAGTGTGTTCTTGGGTAAGATGGCTCACAACCATAAACATCCAACATCCCTAAATTAAAATACAGTTGACATTATCTCAATAAAATGCCAACCAAAGTTCTATGGAGTTCATCAAGAGTTTACTAAAGTTCAAATAGAAAAATAAATATGCAAGTCCAGAAAAACACCAGAACAAACAAATAAAATCAAAGAGGATTAGCTTTACCAAATTAAAGTATGTTATAAAGCCTATAAAATTAAAAGAATAGTAGACAGACAAGCAGAATAAGACAGATGAAAAACATATCCAAGTACCTATAGAAACCAATGTACGCTGAAGATGGCATCTCAGATCATTTGGGCAATGATGGACTTTTGTAATAATTATGCTGAGGCAACTGCTCAGCCGTTTGGCAAAAATAAATTCTAATACTAATTCATGCTACACATAAAAGCGAACTTCAACTGCATCAGAAATCGAAAAGTTGAAGAAGGAAGTCATGCAAATATTAGGATAAAACATGAGGAGAGTCCTTTTTTCGTTGTGGTACAGGGAAAATCTTTGAAATTATCAAAATTTTGAGGCAATAAAATTAAAGATTTATAAATGCAATTATGTCTACATGCACAATTTTGCTTGGCAATAAAAATTCTCAGGAGATAGAGGGATAATAGCCAGATAAAGATAAAGGCCTGAGTAAACTAGGATAAACCTCAGGAAATTGAGGCTCAGGAACAAAGGGCAAAGGGCTGAGTAAACTGGGATAAGCCTTGGGAAATTGAAGTGCAGGAGACAAAGGCCTAATTCAGGCACAAAGATGCAATCTGCTTTCCTGATGACAGAAGCTTTACAGCAGCCTTGACTACATACCTTCATTTTTGCACAGCTGCCAAAAGCTACAATTGCACCCTTAGATTCAGGTGCCCCTGTGGTGTCCTATCTTGGAACTCCTCTTAGCTAGTGACAGCTTTTCGTTGTTCTTTCTAATAGACCATAGCTGGTTTATTCCCCATTACTCTTTGCAGGCCTCATTCTTCACTGAAGAGTAAGGACCTGGAGGGAGGGGTAACTTGATTACAAAATTATAAAAGCTAGGAGCCCAGGACGCCCTGGCCCCACCCCCCACTGCCACTTCAGGAAGGTGCCTCAGACTGGGAAGCCCTGGTGAGCTGTCTGGGACCCCAGGACCTTTGGTTCCATCCCCCGCCACCATCACAGGAAGGTGCCTTGGACTTAAGGAGCTTCGGTGAACTCTCTGGGAGCCCAGGACCTCTGGCTCTGCCCCTGACTGCTATCGTGGAAAGCTTCCCTGGACCAGGAAGGCTTGGAGAGGTGTGGGAGCATGGGACCCTAGGCCCTACCGCCTACCGCCACTGCAGGAAGGTGTCTTGAACCAGAAAGGCTTGGAGAGCTGTCCAGGGGCCTGAGGCCTCTGGCTCCACCTCCTTCTGCCATCAAGGGGAAGGTTCTGGGCACCACGAAGCCTAGATTTGCTTTCTGGGAGCCCAAAACTGAGCACTTGGCTTCCCACTGCCATTGCAGGAATGACCCTGGATCCCTGGAAAACTAGACAGATTTAAAAAATCACAAAAAAATGAAGCAAAATGCAATCTCAGCCCTCCACCACACCTAGAACAAGTGCCGGAAGCATCAACATGGAAGAACATGGAAGTCACACGCCTAAAATTTCTCAAATGATAGCAACTAAAGTAAAAAACCAACAATATCAGGCTATAGAGGAAATCAGATCAGAAATAATCACTTGGGTAAAAAAAGAAATGACAACCATAATGAAAGAATGGCTCAGTACATCAAAAGAAGACATAGATAAAAAATAGAGGAGCACAGAAAAATGATGGAAATCTTGAATGAACAGTACAGGGAAGAATTACAACGCATGAAATAGATTCAAAGAGATATTCGGGAATTTAAAAATTCCATTGAAAGCTGGCAGAACTGCTTGAACAAAATGGGAAATAGACTTTCAGACCTTGAAGACAGCATTGCAGCTAGTGGTCATGAAAGGAAAGATCTCTAAAAAATAACAAGGGAACAGCAAATAACAATTCAACAGCTACAATATAATTCAAAGCAAAACAATATAAGGCTGTTAGGTATCAGTGAAAGAGCAGGAGGCAACATGAATGACAAAAAGACTATTTACAGAAGTAATAGCAGAAAGTTCCCAAGCATGGGAGAAGAACCTGACATACACTTAAGTAAGGCATGTAGAACTCCAATTAGCCATAACCAAAATAAATCTATACCCAGACACATAATAATCAAGGTCCCAGACATTCAGCAAAAGAACAGAGTATTAAAAGCTGTTAGAGAAAAGAAACAGATCACCTATGAATGAAAACCCATCAATTACAGCAGACTTCTCAACACAAACTATCAAGATCTCAGACTGAACTATTTAAAGTCCTGAAAGAAAAGAACTTTCAACCCAGACTGCTGTACTCTGCAAAGCTATCTTTCAAAATTGATGGAGAAATAAGATACTTCCATGACAAAGATCAACTGAGGAAATTCATGATCACCAAACCAATCCTACAAAGAGTACTGAAAGATATTCCACAAAGAGATAAAAAGGACCACAATTTCAAGACCAACAATAGAATAGAACTACCAAGCAATGTAAGCAATTAAACAGACAAGGAGAGTGCAGAACCAACAGTGGCAAAATAACATGACAAAATAAGTGTCTTGGTTACTTTTCTCTTGTTGTTGAGACAAAATACCCAATGCCCAAAATGAAGGAAGGAAAAGTTTATTTAGCTTACAGTTTGTGGAGGTTTCAGTCCCTACTTGGCTGGTTCAGAGGCAGAGTGGCACATGACACAGGGCAAAAGTTCAAGGTGGCAGAGCACAGCAAAAACAACAGCAAAAAGGGAGGAATGGCAAGGTAAGCAGCCTCTTTCTACTTCCCTTACATTGTAAACAGGCTACGCCCACCCAGGGGGCATGTAGCACACATATAATCTCCATGACCTCATTTTCCACAGGCTCAGCATGTATACAAAGTAAGCACCCTGGCTTCTGCTGAGTCACTCAACCAAACCTAGACTCTCCAAGTTGACACAATGTATCAACCACAAAAATAAGTCAATATATGTCAGAAATAACCATTAATGTAAATGGCTTGAATTCACAAATCAAAAGAAACATACTGGCAGAGAGGATCAAGAAACAAAATCCAACAATATTCTGTATACAAGAAATGCATTTAACTCAAAAGGAAATTCATAGACTGGAAGTGAAAAATTCGAAAACAATATGTTATGCAACAGGAACCCAGAACAAAGCAGGAGCAGCTATTCTGTTGCAGACAATGCAAACTTCAAACCAACAATGTTCAAAAGAGACAAAGAAAGCCACTACATTCTTCCTAGGGGAAAACTGCAAGAGGAAGAGATAACAGTCATAAATATATATGTACCAAATGTAGGAGCACCAAACTATGTGAGGCAAATTTCAACAGACATGAAAAATTAAATAAGTAATAACACAATTGTAACGGGATTTTAACAACCCATTATCACAAAGAGATAGAGAGCTAGACAAAAAATGAGCGAAGAAATAAAAGAAATAAACAAAACGTGTGAACAAATGGACTTAGTAGACCTTTACAGAGTCTTCAACCCAGTAATATTATAATACACATTCTTCTCAGCTGCACACAGGACATTCTCTAAAATAGATCACATACTAGCACATAGAACATGGTTAAATAAATGCAAAGGAATTGAAATTATCTCATGCATATTATTGGGCCATAGTGCAATGAAACTGGAAATTAATGATAAAAGAAATTGCAAAATTTACATAAACACATGGAAATTAAATATCACCCTCCTAAACAACCAATGGAACACAAATGAAATTAAGCAAGAAATTAAACAATATTTACAGTCAAACAAAAATGCAGATACAGTGTACTGGAACCTGGGACACAATGAAAGCAGTCCTCAGAGAGAAATTTATCCCAGTAGGTTCCCACATCAGGAAAACACAATGAACACAAATGATAAATCTTAGCAGCACCTCAAACTTTTAGAAAAAGAAGAGCATGTCAAGCCCAAAGCTAGAAGAAGGGAGCAAAACATAAAGATCCGAGCATAAACTAACACAACTGAAACTAAGAACACAATACAAAGAATTAATGAGTCAAAGAGTTGGTTCTTTGAAAAGATGAATAAAATTGATAAACTCCTAGCCAACCTCATCAAAAAAAAGGAAAGAAAAAACTCAAGCCCATGCAATAAAGAATGAAAATGGTGAAATCACCACAGATCATATAGAAATTCAGAAGACCAGCAATACCTACTTGAAAATTCTCACTCTCACAGGTTGGAAAACACAGAAGAAATGGAGATTCCTAGATACATATGAATTATCAAAGCTCAATCAAGAAGACATAAAAATCCTGAATAACCCAGTATTAGCCAACAAAATTGAAAACTTAATAAAAAACTTACCAACAGAGAAAAGCCCAGGTCCTGATGGATTCACAGCTGAATTCTACAAGAAATTTAGAGAAAATTTAATACCAACTTTTCTCAAACTCTTTAATGAAATAGAAAGGGAAGCAATTCTCCCCAGCTCATTGCTAGAGGTAAGTATTACCCTGATATGAAAATAAGAAAAAGACTCAACCAAAAAAGAGAACTATAGGCCAATCTCTCTAATGAACATAGAGGCAAAAATTCTCAATAAAATACTAGCTAATAGAATACAGCTAATCATCAAGAAGATAATGCACCATGACCAAGTGTGATTCATCCCAGGAATGCAGGGATGGCTCAATACATGCAAATCAATAAATGTAATACACCGTATCAACAGAGCCAAAATAAGAATGACATGATCATCTCAATAGATACAGAGAAAGCTTTTGATAAAGTCCAACATTTATTCATGATAAAAACCATACAGAAAATTGGAAAAGATGGACTTTACCTCAATCTGATAAAAGCCATCTATGACAAACAAATAGCCAACATCATGCTAAATGGACAAAAACTGAGAGCTTTCACTTTAAAATCAGGAATAAGATAAGGATGTCCATTGTCACCACTCTTATTCAACATAGTTCTGGAAACTCTAGCTAGAGCAATTTAGACAAAAGAGAGAAATAAAAAGAATAAGGATAACAAAAGAAGTGAAATTATCATTATTCGCAGATGACATGATACTCTCCATGGAAGACCCTCAAAACTCCACCAAAAGACTCCAGGAATTAATAAATAAATTCAGTAGTATAGCTGAATACAAAGTCAACACTGAAAAATCAATAGCATTCCTATACAAAAATACTGAGGGATAAATAAGGGAAACTATACCTTTCACAATAGCATCCAAAAAGTTGAAATACTTAGGAATCAATCTAACAAAGTAAAAGATCTATACAGTGAAAATTACAGTACTCTGAAAAAAGAGATCAAAGAGGATTTTTTAAAATGGGAAGATATTCCTTGCTCATGGATAAGAAAAATCAACATAGTGAAAATGGCCATACACCCAAAATTGGTACACAGACTCAAAGCATTTCCAATGAAAATACTATCAATATACCTCACAGATCTAGAGAAAATACTCCTGAAATTTATCTGAAACCAGAAGAGACCCAGAGTAGCAAAAGCAATCCTGGGCAACAAAGGCAAGGCAGGAGGAGTCATAATTCCCACTTTGAAATTATATTACAAAGCTACTGTGATAAAATCAGCATGGTATTGGCAAAAAACACCTGCAGACCAACAAAACACACTAAAAGATGCAAACAAAACCACAAACACACTCAGCCACTTTATCTTTGACAAAGGGGCCAAACATATTCACTGGAAGAAAGATAGCCTTTTTAATAAGTGGTGCTGGAAAAATTGGCTTTCCACGTACCAAACACTAAAAGTAGACCCATGTCGTTCACCATGAACTATAATAAGATCAAAATGGATTAAAGATCTAAATATTAAAATAGAAACCTAGATCTACTGAAAGAGAAAGTAGGTGGAAGTCTTGAGGACATAGGGGTAGGTAGAGAGTTCAGGAACAAACAACAAACTGCAAGGGAAATACTTCAAAGAGTCAACAACTAGGTTCTCATCTTATGGCAAAGGTTTTGCATATCAAAATAAATCACCAACAGGGTGAAAAGAAAACCAATGAATTGGGAAAAAATTTTAGCTACTGTTCCTCAGATGAAGGACTCCTGTGTAGAGTATATAAAGAATTTTTTAAAAAATTAGGATCTCAAAATTCAAACACCCAATACAAAAATGGGCAACTGAGATGAACACATATTTCTCTGACAAAGAAATACAAATGGTAAATTAATACATGAAAAAATGTTCAGCATCATTAGTCACTCAAGACATGCAAATTAAAACAACACTGAGATTCCATCTCACCTCAGAAAGAATGGCTATCATTAAGAAATCAGCCAATAACAAATGGTGGAGGGGCTATGGGGAAAAAGGAACTCTTCGCCACAATTGGTGGAAGTGTAGACTGGTGCACCCACTGTAGAAATCAGTCTGGAGATTCCTCAGTAAACCAGGATTACAGGACCCCTTCAATACAGCTATTCCTCTCCTGGGTATTTTTCCAGAAGAACTGAAACCATCATACCACAGCTATATATGTGCATCCATGTTTATAGCAGCACAATTTGTAATAGCTAAATTTTGCAAACAACCCAAATGACCATCAATTGAAGAATGGATAAAAAAATGTGGTATTTTTATACAATGTAATATTACTCAGCTATAAAGAAAGATAAACTAAAAGCTTGCATAGATAAATGGATGCAACTAGAGACCATACTCATAAGTGAAATATATCAGACTCACATGTGTAACTATCTTATTGCCTCCCTGCTATAAGAATCTGAAATAAAATCTAAAGGGTACAATAGATATTGTGAAAGGGAAAGAAACTGCTCAAATAGGAAGGAGCAACTGGGATGAAGGAAGGAAGAAGAAAAAGAAAATATATATGTGTATATGCACAAGATAGCTAAGATAATTGTACTACTATTTTCTATTGGTTTATAGAAAGGAACAATTAATGTTAATTGTTTGATCAGTCTTACATGCCTGTATCTGGTTATGTGAGCAAACACTTTGAAGTAAAATTACATAATATAACAACCATTGCTAATATCCTATCACCTTGTTTTGAAATTCTGTATCATTTTATTGTGTTTCTGTATGTTTTTGTTATTTTGGGTTTTTTTTCTTTTCTCTTTGAAATGAAAAGCAAAATTTATATGTATATATAAGGATAGCTGGGATAGGTGTATTGCTGATGTCTGTGGTTTATGGAAAGGAGCAGTTAAAGTTTAAAATTTTCTTTTTTGTTGACCAATTTTGCATGCTTGTGTCTGATAATCAGAATGACTCATTTGGAGACAACAATATGCAATGTAAGAACCATCACTGAATTCCTACTGTCTTGTTGGTGAAGTTCTGTATGGTTTCCAATTTTTGTATTACTTGTTATTGTCTTTGACTGTTTGATCAGTCTTGCCTTCTTACATCTGGTGGACTGAGTAACTTCGCTGAAGATAGCAGACTGTAGCGCAGCAACCATGGTTAGTTCCTTTATTTTTGCTTTGAGGTCATGTATCATTTTTGTCGTTTCTCTGTTGTTCTGTTTTTGTCTTCACTGTTGTTTTGTTAGTTTTTTTCTCTTTAAAATAAAAAAGAAATTAGCAAAATTTAAGCAATAAAATTAAAGATTTATAAATGCAATTATTTATAAATGCACGCTTCTGTTGGCAATAATCGTGCTCACAAAGCCAAGACAACTACAATCTTGTAAAAAAAGAAAGGTTGTCATGTATCACAGATAAAGTTAGTATCTCTAATATATTAAAACGCTCTCACATTTCAGAAACAAATGACCAAAGATATAATCTAAAGATGGGGAAAAGATACAATTAATTTTTAAAATGGCTTTTATATATGAAAGAATATTTAAACTCACCCATAGACAAATATAAATAAAAGCACTACTGAAATTTCAATTTTTGCTTATCAGATTGGCACACATTCCATTTACAAGGCCTGTAGGAAGTGGGCCCTTTCACATTTAATAGTGGACACACAAACTGGTTGTTATGGTTTATACATTGTGTCAACTTGCGGAGTCCAAGGGTTTGGCTGAGTGACTCAGCAGGAAGCCAGAGTGCTTGCTTTGTGTACATCCTGAGCCTGTGGATGAGGAGGGCATGGAGATTGTGTGAGTGCTACACGCCCCCTGGGTGGGGGTAGGCTGTTTATAATGGAAAGAGGCTGCTTGCCGCCATTTCTCCCTTTTCTGGTTGTTTTTGCTGTGCTCTGCTGCCATGAATGTTTGCCCTCTGCTATGAGCCACTCTGCCTCAGGACCGGCCAAGTATGGACTGAAATCTTCACAAACTGTAAGCTAAATAAACCTTCCTTTCCTTCATTTTGGGCATTGGGAATTTTGCCTCAGCAATGAGAGAAAAGTAACCAAGACACTGGTACAATACTTTTGTAGAGGAATTTTGCAAACAAGTTAGCATAACAAAATTATATATGTACTTATTTTGACCCAGAAATCTCACTTCTGGGAATTTACATTAAAACAATAAAAATGTTCAGCATCATTAAAGATGCATTTCCAACAATGCAAATATACATATGTACATTGTAGCATTATTTGTAATTGCAAAACACTGAAAGCCACCTAAATGGTCATATATTAGAGAGTGGTAATCTATGGTAATCCACAAAATGCTATAAAAATAATGACCATAATGAATTTCAGTGAATATACTTTAAGAGAAAAAAGTATTACGATGGCTCTCAGTACGACAGTGTCACGGGGCCCTTAGGTTCATACGACAACTGACTAAACTAAAACATAAAACAGGCCATCTGTTTTGTTTAAATCGGGAAAGGCCTTACACAAAGCTACCTCCAAGGAGAGGGAGGGGCATATAAGCCTCAAATTGCCATCTCACTGTGAACAGGTATCTTTTAGGGTCTGTTAGTTTCTTTTGTAGCAAGGAGCAGTGTGGGAAGAAATACAATGAGGCCACAGACATGTTCAGACTTGTTTCATCACTTCCTCACCCAGACCTCTCCTCCCCTGCCTAAAACAATGAAATAGAGTTTCATCTCCTGGGGCCATCAGCTGGGTATTCTGGCTGTTCATCTAGGCTAGGGAGAGGTGAGAGTAGCTGTTGGTGCCCTAGGTCTGAGGAAATTTGGAGAAGTGCCTTATCTCTAAAGAAAAAAAAATCTAATTTTCAAAGTTCTGTTTTGCCGTGCCAGTGACAGCAGGACAAATAAAATACACACATCAGTTCTTTTGTGAATGTGGCCAAAGTATTATAGGCCCTTAAGTTAGGTAAAAATATTATAGACAGTCAGACAGGGCTAGGCCCTTGAAGGAGTCTGTCCTAAAGATAAGAATATATTACAACTGTGCCTTGAGGCACATTCACTGAAGGCCAGGTCTCAAGATAAAGATGGAATAACTTAGACTCCCTGAGGAATAAACAATATACTATAAACAATATTGTAGATAGGCATTAGTCACCCAGGTGGATGATCAGGACCTTCTGACTCATCTCTTCCCAAAAGATCCTTGTTCTTTCCATGTACACTTGCTGAATCAATATTTTCTATTGAATCAGTATTACCTAAGCAGATATACTTATTGCTTTTCTATTGAATCACTATTACCTAAGCAGATATACTTGTAATCTTACTGATTGTCATAGTTTTGTCCCATGCTGTACCCACCTTGTGATTTTGTTCTACAAAACTTCCTTTGAGAAGTTGGTTCATTGGCAGCCCACTCGGGCCCCGTCCTGTCTCCCAGGAACTATCTCTTCCAATAAAGCTTTCCCTACTCCTAACTTCCATTGTTCCATTGAATACACTCCAGTTTTTGGAAACACAAATTTGGTGTATTGGACATCTGGTAGGTTAGTTATAATATTTCCTTCCTACCGTTTGGAGGTCCTGTATCAAAAGGGTATGTAATTACAGTTAGGAGTAAATTCAAAAAGTCTGTTAACATGGTAGCTATAGTTAATGATAACATAGTGTATTATTGAAAAAGAAACAGGAAAATAGCATCTTTCTGCCTGTGGGTGGGCCATCCTTTTCTCTTGTAAATCAAGACAGTCTTCCTGTAGGTTTGCAAATTCCAAAGGTTTCTACCCCTCCAAAACTATAAATATTACCAGCTCCAGAAAATGAGTCTCATTCTCTGAATGCCCACACTCACTTTTGAGTGGGACTTTTTCCCTACTAAGTAAATCTTTTTCATGGCTCTTAAAAAGAGAAAGCAAGAAATAGAAACAGGAAGATAAGCCCCAAGCGAATAAGGATAGTTAGGTTACCTACATGCGATGGGATGGCCCTGAGATGGACAGAATACAGTAACTAGAGCAGAGCAGAAGAGGTAAAGAGTGATAAGCCTCTGAACATAATGTGTGAGGTTCCAAGTTTTAGAGCCAGGTTAATCTTTCAACTACTCAAAATCTATCTACCTACATACCTATATAACTAAAATTAACTAGGATTCAGATGGAAACTTAACAGGAAATAACAATAATTACTACAAATGAAATCAATATAAGTGAAATGTATCACACATAAAAGGCCTAATCATATTGAAAGGGTTGGGAAAGAAAAAATAATGAACATACAGAAGTAAGGGAGGTGGGAAAAATGAAGAAAAAATGTCCCCCAGTAACTTGCATCATTTACAAAATAATTAAAAAATGGACCACAGACCAACAGGTATAAAACTGTAGGTGAAAACTTTGGACCTCATCTAAATTAAGATTTTTCTCCTCTTTGAAAGACACTATTAAAAGAATGAGATGACAAACCACAAACTGTGACCTGTGTTTTCCCCAAAATAAGACCTAATGAGATTGACCTAACCAGAACCAACCCTAGTTTATCATTACCGTAGTGATAGCCAGTGTGATGCAGAAGTTTATACCACACTGTTCTTTTGCTCAGTGGCTGCTCTGCAATGGCAGTAAGGCGAACGTAGGCCGATTGGGGCTGGCATTTTTGCCAGTTGGGTCTTACTTTCAGGAAACATGAAAGGTACTATTGCAGAACAGATATCAAGTAGAAGTTTTACATCCGTAGTATATAAGGAACTCTCAAAACTCAGCAAGTATCAACACCTGAGTGGTTTCAGTGTGATGGCAGACTAGAAATCCCTGACCTATATCCTCTCCAGGTTAGTGCACAGTGTGAGTGTGACCCTCCAGGTCAGTGCAGAGTGAGGAGGCAGAACCCTGTATATTCCAGGGTCTCTTTGAGGAGGGAAAAAGAGAGGCCATGTGTCCAATGTTCCCAATGTTCCAGTGGCTGCTTAAGGGATTGGCTCAAAGTGTTGATGGAAATGTCTCTGGCTAGTCGGGTCCTTGCTTTATCCTCCCGATGGGCATCACAGCAAATTTTTTAAGAGGTACATTATGGGGGTGAGTGAATAGTGCCCACGTTTATTTTATGGAAGTATTTCTATTAATGAATTATTAATTTTATAAGTTTTATTATATTCAACAATGGGTACTTAACAGGAAAATACAATATCAATAAAATAAAATGTTACATTTTAATATATAGAGTGTTTAGAACCAACATCAACATTTTTAACATCAATTGCTTATCTGCCTACAAGATCTAAAAAAAAAAAGCCAGCAGAAATAAACCCCTATGTGAACTATAAGGAAAATAGAAATAAAACTCTACCACAGAAATCATCCTTGCTTTAATTATCACTGAAGGCAGTCTTCACATATGACAGCAGCATGTTCTATGCGCAAGTCTCATTGACACTGACAGCATGTGAGCTCAGCTTCTGTTCCAGTTTTGCAGGCCATGCTTGTCACTTCTCTCATCTTCCTCTTTTTTCAGGAGATTTCGATTAGATTATATAATGTGTACTTAGCCAGAAAATAGAATATCAAGAAAATAAAATATCAAATATATATTGAGTGTTCAGAATAAATATCAACATCTTCTGTATCAACTGTTTGCTTACTAAGTCTAAAACATAACACAGCAGAAATAAATTCCTTTGTAAGTTACAATGAAAATGCAAATAACACTCTGCCAGAAAAATAATCTTTGCTTCAGTTATCGCAGCTAAAGGAGTCTTCACACATGAGAACAGCATGTTTCATACACAGGTCTCTTACACTGATAGCATGTGCATTATTGACATGTCTTTTTGTTAGGATATACTTGATGCCTTGCTAGTCTTCCTACTTTCTTAGGAGTTTCTTGTGATATTTCACCTGTCTGGGTATGGGTCTGTTCCAGAATTCTTTTGAAGAGTTCTTTGGGCAGATACATATTGTACTTTTTCTGTTGTAATTGATCATTTATCAGTCCCAGTACAATCCTCCAAGAAAACTTTTCTGTGATATTTTGTGCTTGTTATTTTCTTTGTAAATTATAAAACTATTTATACCTAATATGTTTAGGATTGAGTAAAACACAACCATTGGCCAACACTTTATGTTTTGAGTGACATCATAGTTGCTGCATAACTAGTCAAAGGTATCTGCTCCATCTTTTGTTTTGTTGAAAATGTGACCATTTCTAGCTTCATTTGTATTGAGGATTCACTAACAATATTTTTGTTTGTTTGTCCATTTTGAGACAGGGTCTCCCTATATAGTTCAGGTTAGCCTTAAACTCACTATGTAGCACAGGCTGATCTTGAACTCACGGGAGCCTCCTGTATGGACCTTCCAAGTCCTGGAATTACAAGCGTGCACCACCGTATCTGGGTTCACTATCAATTTTATCATCACAGTGTAACCTTGGCAGTGTTAACACTACTTTGTTTATCTTTGCCATATAGGGGGCAATGTTGTTCTGAAATCCAAAGATTGTACTCTACATTTCTCTATTGTGAACTTGCAACATTTTTTAAGGAATCTTGGCTTTGTTCTTGTGAATAGTTCCTGTGCTGGTCAACTGTTGTTATTGTAGCAAATGTAACATCAATGTTTAAGTAGTGAATCAATTTTTGAATGTGACATTGAGTTACTTTTAAAAATATGTGCAAAAAGTCTGTTTACAATGTTATATGTTTTATTACCGCAGGAACAAAGACCTAGGATAAATTTCAGGATAAATTTCTAAACTGAAGGCATA
Organism: Dinomys branickii; assembly: GCA_004027595.1. NCBI lineage: Eukaryota > Metazoa > Chordata > Mammalia > Rodentia > Dinomyidae > Dinomys > Dinomys branickii. The sequence continues at coordinate 63,454 of PVLD010003428.1, forward strand.
AAATGTCTTCACATCTGTCAGGACATATATTTTTATACCATGTTTGAAAGGTTTATTTGGCATATATTGCTGAAAGCTTCAATAACCACAAAATGATGCAAGCTGTTCATCAGTTATCTTGTATTTAGACATTGTATAAATTCCTTCACAGTTCACAACAAAGCTTTCCAAAAAAATAAGCAAGTAGCAACCAAAACGGTGGGTTTTTTTCTTTCTTGGCAGGCCTTTTTGTCGTCAAAACATATGCAATTTTGAAGGAAACCAAATCTCTTGAGTGTCATTATTGTTCTAAAATTTTCAATGCCACATCTGTCAATATGCCATAAATCCTTTAGATTCTAATGATAAGAGTGATAAAATCCTGCTCTGAAGACTTTTAGTTCAGATAATGAGGTATCACGCTCAACATATTTTTGAGTATTACTATTGATGCATACAGAATATTTTACTTGTATTTCACTGTTAGTGTACTTCAAAACATCTTATAGCATACCATCCATTACAAACAATTTCCAACACTGAATCACAGTGTGGGTTTCCCATCCAATAGATTTCACCCCTGAGAAGAAACCAATAACATTTTCCCACTTATCTCTAACATTGAGTCTTTCAGGTACACATGACCATTTTGTAGCACTTTGACTAGTCAAATATTTATTTACATTACTGTTTTCTTCCTCATTGGAATCAAGGTCTCACCCTGTGCTCCTCTGTCTGTTCTGTCTTGCTGACTTCTTTGTCTTACATGATCCAAGTCATCCTTGGTAGCAGATGATACACTTCCAACCTCCTCCCGAAGTTGAAAAAGTAGATTTTCGTATGACATTGCGCTGAATTTTGCTAATTTTATAAGAAAAAAATAAAAATAAAACAATTAAAAATTTATACATACAAAAAATGTAACATGAGTAAAACATACCTGTTTTACTTGCTGTTCTGGGTGAACACAAGTGGGTGAACACAAAAACTGCTTCTTATATTCCCCGGCACAACTACTGAGACATACAGCAGCTACTATTATGCTAGAGTACGTATTTTCACTAGAAATGTATGGTATGGACATCTGCTACCTGAGTGAAGAACTGATTAGTAGAAATGAAAATTAAAATGAAGGCACAAATATACAGGAAAAAAGCTTTAATTGAAAAATTAGAAGGAAGATAGGAAAGGATTCCAAGTTAAGTAGCTGGAAGGGGAACAGATAGGGTTAATGCAAGGGCTCAGTCTAGCCCACCCACCAAGATGAAAGGCCTGCTTTGAAGGATTAGCTGGTGAGCTGGAGTTGATCATTAGCCCAGTTCTTGTGTCATATTTCTGGAATCTTTATGGCTGACGGATGGTTTAATTCCCAGGAAAGGATTGTTTCTGTCTGTGTTGATGTCTGTCGTGTGGAGCTCTGCTTTTCCTGGAATTTTGGTGATGACTAGTTTAGGTCCAATGGCTGGAGACTTCTGGGTATATCTGAGTGTCCCTGTAAATGTTTTATGTTGTTGTCCTCAGTCTTGAAGGATGATGAGAACATGTATTTTGTTTGTTTTGTTTTGTTTTGTGATGGTTTTTTATGCAGTTCATGCTTCCCCAGGATGGCCTCAAACCTAAAGTGATCCTCTTGCCTCAGCTTCTCCAGTGCTGGGATTAGAGGTGTACACCACAATACCCAAGGTAAATTCATGTAAATTCATGGTAGATTGAACCTGTCTGGCTAGCTCCTATACAGACACTCCCTAAATGATCAACACACCCCTATTCTGTGCTAAAAAGACATATGACCCAAGATTTACAATAACAAAGGATACAAAGTGAAGGTCATGCTTTATTGTGCTTTTAGTTATCAGTATTTGGCATCTGTAAACCCAAGGGAAGAGTCATGGTTCATAGTAAAACTAGCTATTCAACTTGTTGAGTGTTCCAGAAGAAAATACACATTAGAAGAAAACACAATGTATACTTCTTATGAATAGCAGATAAGAGTGCAGGATTCTGCCCCCATTTCTGTGGTGGTCTCGACTAAGTTGTAACTGCATCATAACCTACATTCTCTAAATGCCTGGGGAACACTGAGGAAAGAAGAAAGAGCTGGGGTCCAGCAGCTCCAGGTTATTAGAAAGAACACCAGAAAGAACAAGAGATTATAACTCTTGACAGGAGGAAATGCAGCAAATTCCACTAATTGGGAATTTTTATGAGCTGTCATGAATGGAAAGTGTAAGAAGTGCCTAGAATCTCTCATGGGGTGAATGGTAAGACTCTTCTGCATGAGACCAGCCCACAAAGACTAGAAGAGGAGAGTGCTTTTACTAATGCACAGATACCAGCACAAAGAGCCAAGAAAAATAAGGAAGTGGGGAAATACAGTTCAAATGAAAGAATAAATAAGGTAGGCTACTAGAAGCCAACCCTGATGAAAATGAAATATATTAATTACTTGATAGGGAGTTCAAACTAAACATCACAAAAAATGCACAAAAGTTTAAAATAGACAAAACAAGAATTGCAACAGAGATTGAATTTTTTGAAAAGAGTGAAACAAATCTTGGAGCTGAAGAGTACAATAACTGAATTGAAGATATCAACAACAGACTAGAGCAAGCAAAGGAAATAATCAGTAAGCCAAAAGGTAGGTCATTAGAAATTACCTAATCAGAGAATGAAAAACAAGTAAGAATTCTGAAAAGTGGAAAAAGCTTAAGGGATTGCAAGGGACACTATTAAGGAACAGACAAAAAAAAAAAAAACGAACTCTATCTTTTATGGAGTCTTAGGTTGAAGAGAAAGAAAACCTATTCAAAAATACAATGGGCAAAAATATCCCAAATCAAGGGAAGGAAATGGACATCCAGGCCCAAGAAGTCCAAAGGATTTCAATAATGATGAACCTAAAGAAATCCACACTGAAACACAATGTAATAAACTTGTCAAAGACAGAGAGAGGATTTTAAAAGCAGAGTAAGGAAAATAATTTGCCACATAGAGGAGGAAGAAGGGACCTTTCACAACACTGTAAATCCATTCATTAGCAGAAACCTTGCAGAACAGAAGGAAATGGATGATGTATTCAATATGCTGAAAGAAAACATCAACCAAGAATACTGTGTCTGGCAAAACTGTCCTTCAAAATGAAAAATATTTTCTCAGATAAAGGGTGAAGGAGTTCAATATCAGTAGGACTATCTTATAAGAAATACTAAAAAGATAGGGTTGACGGTGTAGCTTAGAGTGCTTGTTTAGCATGTATGAAGTTGGACCGCCAGTACAAAGAAGAAAGAAAAAGAGAAAGAAGAAAGAAAGAAAGAAAGAAAGAAAGAAAGAAAGAAAGAAAGAAAGAAAGAAAAGAAAGAAGGAAGGTTGGGATATAGCTCAGTGGCACAGCACCTGCCTGGCAAGCACAGGGTCCTGAGTTTGATTCCCAGCACCCACAAAATAAAAATAAATAGAATTTTTAAAAAGATAGAAAGGGGAAAGAGAGAAAAAGAAAGGAGAAAGAAAAGGAAAATTTCTTTTAGTTGAAAAGACACTAAACAGCTATGTGAATAAGTAAGGAAGGAAAAACTCAAATGGTAAGTGTATGACAAGTACAGGATATGTATTATTGTAACAATGTTGATCAAATTATTTTTCATTCTAATTTAAAAGTGAAAAGACAAAAGTATTAAAGTAAAATTGTTACTTTAATTTAGATATACAATATAAATAGATGTGACATCAATAATATGTGAGTAGGGTGTGAAAAAGTAAGTATAGGGTGTTTTTGTAAGTTATTTAAGTTAAATTGTTGTTGCTTCTAAATGGGTCATCACATTTCATGTCAATCTCATGGTAACCACATAGAAAATTATTATAGATGCTATAGGGAAAAGGTGGCATCAAAACATATCAATAAAAAAGCAATGAAACACAAAGGAAGATAAAGCAAAACATTAACAATGAAACGCTAAAAGACAGAAAATAATTTAAAAATTGCAATAGTAAACCCTTCCCTGTCACTAATTACTGTAAATGTAAATAAATTTAACTTATTCATTATGGTAAAACACAAGATCCAATTTTATGCTATCTGCAAGACTCACTTTGTGTTTAAGAACAAAAATAGGCTAAAGTGAAGGGGTGGAAAAATATTTTTCTTGGAAATAGTAAGCAAAAGATAGCAAGGGTGACTATTAAGTCAAAAACTGTCAAAAGGACCAAGAGGATATTGTATAATAATAAAGGCATTGAGTCACCACTCAATCCCAGAGTAACAATTACAAACATATATGTACCCAACATTAGAGAACCAAAATATATAAAACAAACATTGACAGAGCTAAAGGGAAGCATAGTGATACAATAATAATAGGAAGTTTTTTGTTTTGTTCAGTGCCTCACACCCTCACACATGCTAGGCAAGTTTTCTACCACTGAACTATAGCACCAGCTCAAGCAGGAAACTTCAATATATCACTTTCAAAGAAAAGAACAACCAGACAGAAAACTGACAGCAGATATGAGCGAAACTGTAGGGCAAATGGAGCTGATGAACAGACATGGAATATTCACTCAATAACAGCAGAATATATATTTTTGCTCAAATGCACATAGATTATTCTCCTGAACATACTATTTGTTCAATCACAGAAAGTCTAAAATTTTTAAGAACTTTGAAACTGCACTTTCCAACCACAAAGGAATTTAACTAAAACTCAATATCCAAAGGAGAACTGAAAACCTTCCAAATATGTTGAAATCAAATAACATAGTTTTGAACAACCAAGATGATAAGTAAAAAATTTAAAAGAAGACTAGGTCATATTTAGAGGCAAAAAATAACTTACCAAAACTTACAGGATATGGCAAAAACAATAAAAACAAAATTTGTAGTAATAAATACCTAAATTAGAATATAAAATCCTCAAATAAACAACCTACCTTTATATTTCAAATAACTAGAAAAAGAACAAACTTAGCAGAAAGTCAGAAAAAAGAAGGAAATAATAAAGATACAGTAGAAATAAAATGAACAAAAAACAAGTTTAAAAGTCAATGAACTAAGACATGGTTTTTCAAAATATCAATAAAATTGATAAACCCTTAGCTAGACTTAAGAAAAAAAAGATGACTCACAATCATAAATGAGAGATATTACAACTGATACCACAGGTGGAAGGGATCGTAAGAGACTGCTATGAACGTCTACATAGCTCAAAACTAGACAATGGAGAAGAAATACATAAATTTCTAGACACATATGATCTACCAATTCTGAATCATAAGGAAGTACAAAGTATAAATAGACATATACATAGTTAAGAGAAAGAATTAGCAATCAAAAATCTCCAAACCAAAAAAGCCCAGGATTACATAGCTTCACTGTTGAGTTTTACTGACCATTTAAAGAATCAACACCAATTCTTCCCAAACACTTCAAACCTATTGAAAAGGAAACACTCGTAAGTACTTATTAGGTCTGCATTATCCTGCTATCAAAGCCAAAAAATGACACTATATAAAAGCAAAACTAGAAACAATATATCTGATGATCATTGGTGCAAAACTACTCAATAAATTACTAACAAATTGGTCTGGGGATGCAGCTCATTTGTTCAGCACTTACCTAGTGTGCACAAGTTCCTGGGCTTGATTCCTAACTTTGGAGAAAAAGACTAGCTACCAAGTTCAATACACACAAGCTTACATATATGTATGTGTCCAAAAGACAGCAAGGGGAATATGAATACATGAATATATATGGAGAGGGAGGTAAGAAAAATAAATAGGAAGTAGGAAGGAGTTCAAATAACTCCCCAAGTTTTCTATTCTGTTGTTTGAAGAATATTTTAAGATAAATGATAATTTGTTTCATTTATACCACCAGTTTCTTTTGTTCATTAAAAAGAATGTGTTACCATTCCATTTGACTGTTCCTTCTTCATAAGAGAGAATCATTTTTTGTCTATGACTTATATTCTGTGTAACATTTGGCCATTCTTTCATGATCATGGTACACAGTATACTAACCACAGTTATTCTCTAATTATTTGGTTAAAAAATTTTGTTTTATTTTTTCAGAGAAATAAGAAAAGTGTTTTTTAAAATTTTCTTTATTGATACCTGCTTGTATTACATTAAAATAAAAAATAAAAATGAATAAAGGCATCATATGCCATGACTAAGCAATTTACCTCAGTTGGATGATATGGCACATCAGCAGAATAATAGACTGAAGTTATACATTTCAATAGATGCAAAAAAGAAAACAAGTGAGTGAAAGAGAAGCGTTTAACAAAACATGACACTCTTTTGATGATTTAAAAAGACTTCGTTATGTCTGTAATCCTAACTATTAGTAGGCTGAGGCAAGCAGATCTCAAGTTGGTGACCAGTCTGGGAAAAGTTAAACATATACCTATTATATAACTATGCCATTCCACTCCTGGCTATTTTTATAAGAAAAGTGAAATCCAAGTTCACATATACAAATATTCATAGAACCTTTGTTTGTAATAACCAAAATCTAGAAATACTATAGTGTCTATAAACAGGTAAGTGAATAGACAAATTGTGATATATTTATACAGTGAAATATTATGTAGCAATAAAAAGGAATGAGATCGGTGGACCTCAAGGTAATTATGCTAAATGAAAGTAACTAGACAAAAAGAATATAATATAGGCTGAGCGTGTAGCCCAGTTGTAGCATTTTCCCAGCATGCTCATAGCCCCAGGTTTGATCTCCAGTGGTGAGGAAAAAATATATAATATATGATTCCATTTACACAAAATTCTAGAAAATGCAAATTAGTAATAAAAGTAGTAGTAGCCCTTCTCCTACAGAGCAGTGCTTCTGGATGGGAGGTTGTGATAGAGTGGGAAGGATTACCAAAGGACACTGGGACATGTAAGAGTGACAGGCTGTTTGTCTTGATTGTGGTTAACAGTTCCATAGATGCATAGATATTGTCAAAACGTATCAAGTTGTGTACTTTAAATATGTAGAGCATATTTTATTCCAGGTATACCTCAACCATGCTGTTTACCAAACTAAACAAAACTGCAATTTATCCAGCCAAAGGCAGAGTCTAAAAATGCTATAGGACTGACAGGCATCTTCAACAAATACATAGTAAGGGAAAAAAGAAAGAAAAGAGAATTTATGGATTAAAATGATATAAAATAAAATTTTGATGAAATGCAATAAACATTATTTGGATTCTAAGCTGAAAAAGTCAATTTTGAAAATCTATGAGCTTATTAGAGAAATTTGGAAATTTTCTAGGTAGCAGATATTAAAGAATTAATCACTTATTATCTAGGATGATGATATTATTATATTTTAGAGTCCTTACATTAAGAACTCTACCTTACATGAAGAAGGAAGAGAATATGCGCTATATATGATTCCTAGCTAAATTTTTTAAACAGTCAATGCATACATATGGATTTATTCTAATCTAGTTTAGAATTGAGGTTTTCCATAATGAAAAAGTTTAAGAATTATACGTACATTCAGAAGTGATACATTGTTTTTTAGATATGTAAACTGTATTTTCTCCTCTGATGTATTTCAGACTGTATGTGGGCATATAAAGTCACTCAAAAAAAAACTGAAATGCTTTTAATATGTTTTAATATAAAGCTTAAATAATTGGAGCTCTTAAAAATGTTTTAATCTTTTTAAAAAAGGTATGTTCCACTCTCAGAAATTGTCTTGCAACATTCATATGCATAAAATTTTACAAAGTGTGGGAACATAAAGCCTTTTTTTAAAGTAAGATAACATTCCTTGAATACTTAGCACATACCAGATTATTTCCAAATTGTTTTAGGTATGATTATTGGTTGACCAGACACACCACAGTGGTAGCTGGCTACACAAAACGCAGAACTTTTTGCTTCTTACAGCTCCGAACTAGAGAAAGCTGCTACGCAAAGCAGCACAGGGGGGTTGCATCTGAGATCAGCATAAAAGCAAGCTGGAGTTGGAGGAGGAATTCATGTACAGCACATAGGCTGGGTTGAATTAGGTTTTGTGGCTTCCTGAGGGCTGGGTATTAATAATGCCACAGGCCCAAAGAAGACACTGTCCAAGGGTATTAGCTATCTATTCCTTAGCAGTCCCAATATTACATATTGTATCTCAAAGCTGTTTAAACCAGAACTTGAATCTGACGGGAAGTAGCTGAAGAGAGAGGGGCTTAGCAAGCAGCCCACAAAGGGGAACTGAGAGTTTGTAGCTGCAACTTTCAAACTCAGTCAAGTCAGCTCTTGCAAAACATTATGCAGATAGCATTCAAGTCCCTTGATTAATGTATGCCACTTATAAAGTAGCTGTGAATTAAATGCTACCTTTATTATCATCATACAGATGAAGAAACGAAAGCATGAATGTTAGCTAGCAGCAGAGTGGAGATTGAAAACCATGTAATCTGGTCCTGCAAATCACATACTTTAAATGTGATGCTTCACTGATCATAACAACAGAAGAGAGGAGGGGAAAAAATAAGCCATTAAAAATGACTTAAAATTCTCCTAAGCCATTAAAACCCAGTGTCATGAAGGAACTTTCTGTGGAAAATATAGGGAATTACAAGGCAAACCCCACTGTCATCTTATGAGCACCAGAATTTCCAGGTGGGAAGCCAGTAAAATGATCTCAGTGGAGAAGCCAGACAGTCCTGGAGATTTGAGAACAACCTTCTTCCTGCCATTTAGCTTTCCGTGTATATGGAAAGGCTTATGACTGTGCAGAGCGACCAAAGCTGGAGATTGATTACACATGCGGGGCTGGAGCAAGGCTGATCCTGAGAACAAAGAGTGCCCGAGGCAAGCCGCATGAACAACTGCTCTAGCTGCAGGAATGCATGTCCCTGCAGGTACCATGCAGTCAGCTTGGTAGGCAGCGGGGTATCACATGACATCCACCCACCAAATGTATAAATAAATGCCCTGTGGTGGTTGAGCAGTTCCTTTTCTCCCATCCAGAGAGGGCTCCACCTGACCTCAGCTTTTTGTGTGTTAACTCTTTTCCTTATTTCTCCATCTTCCTACCATCCTTTCCCCCAGGAACTCTGAGAGATGCACTGCACCTGGCATATTAGTGCCTGAACAGGGATGAAAAACTAGCAGGTGATGGGACACTTCTCACTGTGCACACAAAAGGGGAAAAGTACAGTGGTCACATAAATACTGATCACAGAGGTGTATTTTCATTGATATCCTCAGGTGTATAATATGGGGCAAACAGGTGCTCAAGAACCACAGATGTATATAAAAATGCTTCTGGTATTATTGATTCACTTTCTTTTTGTGTACTCTTTAGGGAGTGTCTTAATGGTCACATGCTTGTTGAGAGGACCATAGAGAGTTTGGCTCAAAGCCCTATTTAATCAAGTCCCAAGTGAAAGAAGATGGTGGGACAATAGCCCCTCCAATAGAGCTTAAACCCTCTAGCTTTGCTCAATCATATAAGGAAGAAGCTATGGGGGACAAAGAAGACATTTCACCAGTACAGGAGTGCCTCACTGTGATTTCTTTTAACAACCCCCCAAAGTAAAGCCAGTAACCTCAACTGAGCCACAAATGGCAATTTCTGTCTCTTCAGTTTAGAGAAAGTTTGCTGCACCACAGGTTAAAACTTCCACCTCTCGGGGAGTAGAACCATTTTCTCTCTCTCTCTGCCTTGCAATTGACACTAAAAGAAGCCAGATGGGTGGGGGACTCCATGGCCGGTTTTCAACATATCTACCCTGTTACTGAACTTCAAGTCCTCAATAACTAGGGACAAATTATACATTTTCATGAAGCTGTAACCTTTAAGGCCTAAAAAAATTAAAACAGGCTACCACTTCCTGTGGCCCCACATCTCCAAGGACACTTATGTCAGAGGCTAAAAACACCTTGGACAAAGTTAATCTGGCTCTCTCTAATGTTCAACTCTCTAGATTTGAACCACCTTTGCCAATGTTTTTAATGATCTCCCCAACTCAGCATATGCCCACTGGGATTCCTTGGCAGTTTTAGGGCCCTTTACAATGACTATACATGCCACATGCTCCACATAAAACCATTACTCCCTTTTATGATGCTGTGGCAGAACTGATCATGTGCGGGTGAGGCATGCTGTTCACCTCTTTGTTCCTGAGGTGCAAACTACCATTGTTCCCTTTTTATGTTCAACAACAGTGGTTATGGCAATTTTTATCCTCTTAACAGTCTACACTGGCTGATTTCCCTGGTGTTATTGTCATTATCCTTCAGACAAATTAAGTCAATTTACTTCCCTCATACCTTTTGTTTTCCTTTTAAAAATAAGTTTGTTCCTCCAGCAGGGGACATCTCTGTTTTCACAGATGGGTCATCTTTGGGCAGGGGAGGTTACGTAATGGCCTCTTCTTCCTGAACGCAGGATATGGGTTTCTCTTCTGCACAAAAGACTGAATTATGGGTTGTTATATGGGCCTTGCAAAATTATTCATTTACTCCAATTAACCTCTTCTCAGATAGTGCTTATGTTTGTGGTGTGTTGCACCACATCGAAACTGCCACTATACACACTGGTCAAAGAGATCTTTTTCATTCATTTCGCTCTGTCCAACTTACAATTTGGTCATGCCATGTCCTCCGTTTTATCAGTCACTTCCATTCTTGTCCCCAGTTGCTGGGGTCTGTCACTGAGGGAAAGGCTGCAATAGACAGATTGCTGGCTGCTGTCCCTGTTCCTCCCTCAGATGTTGTTCAGCAGGCTTCTGCCCCCCAGGCCACCTTTCATCGAAACACTTCTGCTTTGCACAAATATTTTAAGAACAGGCTCAACAAAACATTAAATAATGTTCCTTATGCATAATACATCTTCCCTCACTCTTTACAGTGGTTAATCCCTGAGGGTTACACCCCAATCATCTCTAGCAAGTGGATATCACTCACATTTCTGAGTTTGACTCTCTACACTGGGCCCACATTTCAGTGGATGATTCCTCAGGATTCATTTTTGCATCTGCTCACACTGCTGTAGCAGCTAAACATGCCATTGCTCATTGTTTGGGTACCCTTCATAACCCTGGCTCCCCATAGGCACTTAAGACTGACAATAGCCCGGTCTATATGAGTGCTGCCTTCAAATATTTTGTAAAACTTTTCATATTTCCTGTGCCACAGAAATTTCTTATAACCCTCGAGGGCAAGGAATTGTTGAGTTTTCTCACTGTGTGTTCAAAATTTTAACTGTAAAACTGAAAGGGGAACCCTTCCCTTGCAAAATTCACACCTCATAATAGACCTCATTTGCAAGTGGATACTATTAACTTTTTAAATCCTACTAGGCATGAGACCCAGCAACAGAAAGACAATTCACTCAGGTAAAGGAAGTTAGGGTCCTTTGGAAACATCTTCCTACTGGACAACGGAAGGGACACAGCCAGTGCTGCTTTGTGGTTGAAGATAGGCTGTGTCTTTCCAGAGAATGCTGAGCTGCCTGTCTGGGTGCCAGAGTGTGCTGTCCGGCTGTAGCATGGCTCCAGACCTGGAGAAGAATTGATTCCACACTTCAAGAAGCTGATACTCAGCCCTATGACAGTAATGCCTCAGAGAGCGTGCCACAGCTGAAAGACAAAGAAGTGGCTAGATCTGACCTGGGGCCAGTTAAAAGAATTGACCCAGGACACCCAGCAGCTGGTAACCAGAAATGGGACTCAAAGGTCTGAGTAGGTGACAGCATATATAGAGATAACTGAGCTGAAAGCTACGTGAAAGAGAGGGACACAAAAGTTACCAGTATTCGTCAGACAAAATGAAATACAAAAGAGTATACATTAATTATAGATAAAATATTTTGCTCTTTCCAAATTCTTCTTGTAATGGATCTCTGCTAATTGACCTACAAAGATCTGACTAGTCTATTTATAATTACAAGCTTCTAAAATTGTAAATGAGTTATTACTAAAGTCAGTCAAGAATATATTTGAGCACACTCTGATGTTGTAAGATGTTTGTTCAGTCTGTCAGCTGTGTACTTGTTCATTTGTCCATTTGTCCAATTAGCTAACAGCTGTTTTTTATTTGAGCTCAATAGTTTTTTCTCTTTTCCTTTTTTCTTTTGCACTTTTGAATCATTTGTTCATAATTTAAGTTGGGTTATAGGTTTAAAACCATGCTTCCACCTGGGTTTCCAACAGGTCAGCTTGATATCAAACTTGTTTTTCTCAGAGGTCATCAGAAATTTGTTAAGGTGACTAACGGGGACAATTTTGGCTTGGAAAATTATTGGTCAACACTCCCTTTGGTGAGTAAAGAAGCAGCTACCTGGGAAGGTGTGCCTTTGTTCATTAACAGGAAGCTCCAATGATCTCCGTAGCTTATGAGAGATACCTCAATAAATATGATTAAAATATATTATTGTGATATGTTTTCTTCGGTCATTGTCAAAAGATTAAATTTTCTGGACAATAAGACTTTTGATTTGCAGATGTTCTGGTGCAAAGGTTTTCATATGGCTATGATAATAGTTATTAACTTCATGGTGTATTAAATGTTTTCATATCTCCAGATGTACAGGTCTTCAAAACTGTAAAATAGGGTTTTTTATGGTGATAGACTTTCTTTCAGATTCAGACATCTGCCTTTAACCAAAACGTACATGCTATATGCTATATATGTGTCATTATACTTAAAGGTACCTGAACATTAAGCAGTCCAGATAATGTCACAAATTTCTTCAATGATACCCCATTAAATGTAAACTAATTAGATAAAAGTTTCTTACATACTAGAGAGATGATGACTAAAAAGCTCTTTTATGTCAGAATGGATACAGATGTGACACAAGAATCTCATCATGGTTGTCATGCTACAATTTTTTTATTTTTCGAAAAGATTTTTTATTTACAAAAATATAGTTTAAGAAGGTAATAGGTAATAGCCTGAGATATCTTCATGTGGGCATGTTTCAGCAGACAGGTTTTCTTATTCCTGGTCAAGGAGCTTCTCTAATTGATGGTTGATATTTTGCAAATGGTGTTCGGCTCCCAAAAGGGTTCTTGCTTTAAATAACAGAGCTGAAAGGCTGGATGAACCATACATTTGCTTTACATTTGGTTCTTTCTGTTGAACATCTGAATAATCTAGATAAAGCTGTTTTAAATTAGATAAGAAATAAGTGGCACTCTTATGGGATGACTTTCTCTCCTTAAATTCATCATATTTTGTTTGTAGTTGTCTCAGCTATGGTTATAACATAGAATAAAAATCAGTATTTTTCCTCCAAATAAATGGCATTTTAAAGTTCTGTAGTCTCTACTGTATAAGACTGAGGACATAAGTATACTCAGTGAAGTATGAAAACCAGAAGGGGTGCACACATGATTTATCTTTGGCTATTAAATTTTGAATAGTGCAAGAGTCCAAGTTTCGAAAGCCCCAAAGAACAAATAGCAGTGAAACCCACAGAAGAACATGCCTTATATATGCTAAGTTCTTGGGAACTACTGAATTAAATGATAAACTTGGTTACATTATATAGCTCACAGGCTATTTAACAGCAAACTGGACAAAAAGTTTTCCTATCGAAACTGTCAGCTTTCACTGAGCAGCTTCACTGAAGATAACAGCATGTAGTGTAGCAGCCACTGTTTGTTCCTATCATTTTGTTTTGAGTTCATGTAGCATTTTTGTTATTTTTATTTTCATCTTGTTTTGTTAGTTTTTTTAATTTTTAAAATAAAAAAATGTTACTCTAGTGACAGCAAGTGTCATGCTACAATATTATGTATGGTTCTGATTTCTAATTTTTTGTGTAAAAAATATAACTATTGTCTGTTAACATTCTATAGGGATTCAAACGCTAAAACATCCATGGTTGATAGGAAATAACAGTTCTATTTTGTATATTAAGCTCACTGCTCCCTTTCTAATGCAATGGCATTAACTTTCTCTTCTGTATGTTCAACAGCTGAGGTTTGGAGACTAAAACCTAGAAAGATACATGGGCTAGGAGGACAACCAATGTTTTGGCCCCAGCTCTCCGAGGTCAGTGAGGACCCAGGGTATAAGAGAACCTCTGCCGTGACATCCTGTAACTTGGTGAGTCCCCAGTCTTCTGACCAAGAGGATTATGAGACCACTGAAAAAAGTGATCAACAGTGTATAGTACGCCTAAGGAGAGTCACTAAGAGAAAATTCTCCCACACTTTCACTGAAAGCACAGAAACCAACTTGGTCAAGCGATGACTGTGACTCATCCAGATGACTGACACTGACAGAAGCACTAAGAGTTGCTATACACGATTCCAAGATAAACCCTGAAGAGACTTAACTCTCTTGATAGATAACAAGAGATTAACGATAATTAACACAGGTCTCACTTTAACTTGGTCTTAAACATTCTACAAAAATTATAACCACAAGATTTATAAAACAATGCCATAGTAATATGCTAGCTACAGAAAAGACTCAAATCTTTAACAATTTCTGACAATTCCAGCTACACTGGTAACTTCCCTGTTATGGGTTGATGGGCTGTATAGGATAAAGTTGCTGAATGCAGGGACTTAAAATCCTTGAATTGGAAATCTTTAGTTAAAATGAGTAAATTCACTCAGAATAAAAAGAATTCAAGCATAAGAAGGTCTTCTACAGAGTCCTCCAAACACAGCTCCTCCAACTCCAACTGACCACCCATCACTTGCAACTACAAAACAGAAAAGGGGGAGATGTGGGGCGTGACTCCCCCTTTATCGCTGGGGTTTATCACACATGCAGGGCTAGAGCAAGGCCAGTCCCAAGAATAAAAAGCACCCAAGGCAAGCCACATGAACAAGCTGCTCCAGCTCCACGAATATGTGGCACTCCAGCTACTATGCAGGCAGGTTGCTAGGCAGAGCGATGTCATCAACATGACATCAACCTACTGAATGTATGAATGTGCTGTGGTGCTTGAGCAGTTCCTTCCCTCCCATCCAGAGAGAGGGCTCCACCTGACCTCCGCTTTTTGTATTTTGAATCTTGTCTTTATTTTTCCACCCTCCCACCATCCTTTCTACCAGGTACTTTGAGAGCTACACTGGACACAGTATATGGCGTCTCTGTTTTAGGGGTGGGCATTTAAGTCATCCAACTGGTGGAGCCACTGCACAACCATCATTCATGCTGTAGAACTGAGGTAGGATAAAAAATAAGAGATAAGGAAAATTATAATTTTAAAAATAGAAACTGTAGCTTTGGAACACAAGCCCAATTAAAAAAAAAAAAAATTTAACTTGCCAGATACAACAAGTGGGGCAATTCCCCTTACCTGCAAATTTTTCTTTTCTTACTTTCACCTGCAAATAGACCACCTGTTTTCACCCTTTGGGTGGGCTGCAGCTCTATCTCCTGTGGAACTGCCACCCTTTTCTCACAGAAACGGTCACCTTTCATGTGTGACCTGAACCTCCTTCCCACACATTCAAACGTTATAAAGCGTTCAACTCCTAAATTTCTCATATATATATCCAGCCCCGCTGTGAGATGTCTCTCCCACACACGGGCTGCACTCCCCTTCTTTGCATGGCTACTTTTGCATTTCTGCTGATACATACCTTTATACCTCTTACTGACATGTCCTGAAAATTTTTTGTGTGTGTGGCTGGAATCAGCAAACCTGCAACCTATCCTACAGGTCAGTGGGTTTAGGCTCCTCATCACTGCTTTGGGAGCCTCCTAGCACCCCTGTGCCGTGACGTTTCTCATAGTGAGTCCATGGCCAGAGGTAAAAGGAGGCACCGGTTCCATGCCTTCAGTAAGGCCACCTGAAGGCTCCTCGTTGCTTTCTTTCTCCTCGCCCGGCCCTTGCCCTTTGATGCATTGCCTGCTTTTCTCTGTCTCCTCTCTCTCCCCCCTTTCCCTCAGCCCTGCTCGCTCACTCGCTTTTCATCCTCTCCACCGTCGCGCTCTCTTCTCTGTCTCTTCTTTCTCCTCTCCCCCTGCTCTTTGACTCTCTTCTCACACTTTTCTTTCTCTCTTCGCCTTGTTCTCTGCCTCTCTTGCTGTCTCCATGAACGTAGACAGCTTTGGTTTCTTCCTTTTCTGCAGTTAGAGGCTCTCCAGTGCCTAGAAAAATGGGTGCCTACATAAAAGTACTGAAGACAGCAGGCACCGGACCCCTCTCACCAGAAGTGGAGAGAGACGCTGAGAGGAACACTCCACCAAGAAGAGCAGCCTCATTAGGTTTTCCCTCATCTCAACACATCCTGTTTCTGGGCCAGATGGAACCAACCTGTGCTCACCAGGGAGACACAAGGACAGACCACTTAGTGTCTGAAGCAAAGTTTATCGCACCGCCAGCCTGGGAAACCTAACCCTGAGGCACAGTGGAGAGCACCTTGAGAGAACACCCAAGGAAGCAATCTCCTTAACGTCGTGCATATCTCTCAGTCCAAACAGTCCGGGTTTAAGGAGATCCTCTATGCTATTTTAACATTTTTGTCCTTTTTATAATCTCCCTTGCCACCACCTCTCTCACTCTCAAAACTGGAGGGCATTAGCTCAGTCCACCTCATAGCACATTTCCGTTTTCGGGTGGCATGTTCCATTTTTGGGTAGGAACACGTTGTAAGTTGTGCAGACCTGAGTGGTCACTCAGATCCTACCTGGTGTTATCCTCAGGACCTGGTGGGAGCTATGAACTTAAACTAAGAAGGAGCCCACTGCTCTTTTCTTTTCCTCCCTAAACCCCTTCCTGTCCCCACTCCTCTCCCAGACAGGCTTTCATCTTCGGGAAAACTCAAATCCTTTCACTTTATCTGCTATTAGTCAGTAGGGAGAGGCGGGGAGCTGGCGGGTAGAGAGGGGTCCGTGGAAGCTGGGAAGCTCAGGGAGTCTTCTCAGGGCTCTGGGCACAGTCGCGCCTCTGCCAAGGCGGAAGAGGAAAATGACCTCCCAGTGAGGCCCACCCATGAACTGGTGCTGATCAAGGAGTGAAAGCGCAATAAAGTTGTGCCCAAACTACTGGGCTGACAAAGGCTCAGACTCCTGCCAGTCTCCCCTCCTTTCCAGCCTGCACCATACAGGAGAGAGAGGAGGCTTGCGCTCTGTATTTCCTGCTGATGTAGTGGGATAGGAGGATAGACGTGACTTGGTGATTTGGCACAACTGGCTGTTGTGTGCCATTTCCCTCTTCTCCTCCTTAGCCTGTAGCTTAGGCTGTGCTGGAGAGGAGGAAGGGACAAGCATTCTCCTTCACTGGACCGGTCTTGATGATTCATATTATCCAGTCCACCATGGAAAGGGCTCCATTTCAGTCCTTCACAGCTGTCCAAAAAGGGTCTGTCATGACCTGCTTGGGTCTCTATCCTGTCTACCTCTGATGGGATTGCTTCTCTAATGATAGCTTGCTTCCCCCTCCACCTTCTTTGATTGTGGTATTATAACTATCATTATAGCCTCAAGTTTATCTCCCTATCTAAAATAGTATGTACTTTTTAATTATTATAGACAGAGGCATCTCCAGACTTTAAAGAAAAAGTCCCCTCTAAGATCTTTCCATATGTAACAGGTCCCTAGATATAAAGGCTGTTATGGCTTGTGTTTAGGTGCATCCCCAAAGCCTCATGCAGGCATAGGTGGGGCTTTTTCAGAGGTGATTTGGTCTAGAGTGTGTGGCTCTGGAATTCCTTCATAGTGCAATGCTAGGCTCAAGGGCACTAGCATTAAGGATGTGCGTGCTCCCCACTATAAGTATCTGAATGAAATAGAAGTAGCAGAAAGGCACTGTCAAGGCCCCTTGTTACTTTTGCTACTTTGTGGGTGCCATAAGCTGTTCTCTGCAATGCCCCTATGCCAAACCACCCTCCTTGGAGCCAACCATTTATGGACTAAATGAACCTTTCTCCCCTTAACTTTGGGTGTCAGGTATTTTGTTTCAGCAATGAGAGAAAAGTCATTAAAACAAAGGACTTTGGGGTAACTTTTTACCCCAAAGCTGCTATATATGACTTTTTTCTGTCTTGTTGATCTATTGGAAATACACAAGGAAATTTTGCATAAAGATTCAGAAAAAAGTTGTTTGCATACTTTTGAAGGAAGATAGATGCCGGCTAATAGCTATAATGCCAGGGACAAGGATGCTTGTCCCAGGGCTGGGGATATAGCTCAGTGGAATAAGCGCTTGCCTATCAAGCGCAGGGTCATGAGTTCAATCCCCAGTACCGCCAAAAAAAAAAAGAAAAAAAGGATGCTTGTCCTGAACATGACAGCAATGCAACTGGTCAGTGTTGCCGTATACTGGGACAAATTTCTGCATAACTGGCGTGGACACCTGCACTAGTTGTGACAGGAAATCAGGTGAGCTGTGCTCACAGCCTGACCTTGGGTTGGGGTAGGTTGCATTTGCATTGTGAGCCCTGGAAAGGTAAACTAGGTCTTGAAGCAAGCTGCTTGGGGTGTTTGATCCCAGGGGCTTAATAGGATCCTGTCTCTTTCACCAGGCCCCCTGACCATGCTGCTCTGCCTGAAGGTGGCCAACCACGGGCTGTAACTGTGAGCCAAAACAAACTTTCCTTCTTTAATATGTGAGTATCAGGTATGTTGTGTCAGCAGTGAGAAAGTAACTAAGATAATTGGTCATTAGTAATTGTAAAGTATATCTGTAAATAAGTACATTCTACTTAAAATTTAGGTAAATATTTATGTAACTTAATGCTTTTAACTGGATAAAGGTAACCTGTTATTGATAAGTTATTTTATATTAAATGGGAATTTCAGTGTATTTTTAGAGATAATGAAAAGAACCTAATGATTCTGGTAGAATGATGTCATCATAATTATTATTCTAAAATGTTATCTTTACTCTTGATACTACATTTTCTTTGTAAAACTTTATAACTTATCTGTTAACATTCTACAGAAATATGACATCCAAACAATCTAAACAGTATGTTAAGATGGTAGGCCATCACCCACAGTACGTATTAGTAGAATACTGACTCCCAATACTAATGCTAATCTTAATTGACAGAGGAGTTAGCTTTCTCTAGGCATACTTTGTCCTTCAAAGTGCCTGACAGCCAGATAAGATTATAAAAGTTAAGATTAACTCAATTATTTCAAAGATTGCAGTTTTTTAAATTTTTGCATGAAATTCAAGTATGTTACCTATAACAATTTTGGGAATAAGAATTTGAAAAGAAAACCTTTTATTATGTTCCATTGTTATGGGCTTTCCACAAATGGAAAACTAAGCATTAAAGTGTTAATATCTACTGCCTCTGCTTCAAGACTGATATCAATGACCCCTTGTGGGTTCAACAATAGGCTTGGAGAGCAAAAGCTAAAAAATAATAATTAGACAAAGAAGACTGCCATTCATCCTTGCCCTTCAAGGTAGACAATACCCAGGGCAGAACTGTACCCCTCTAGAACAGTCCTATGACTCTTGTGAGTTACCAAACCTCCCAAGCAGGGGGATTGCTGGATCTCAGAGGACAGGAGTCAATCAGTGTGCATTATGCTAAAAGGAACTGAGGCAGATTAGGGCATGGCAAAGCTGGCTGGGGAAGTAGGCATGACTTGTTAATTACAGCATCCCAGGGCACATGCAAGGAATTGTTTCCAAGACCCTGCATGTGGACTCCTCACAAGAGCTGAAGCAGGTTTTCAATATGATGGCCTGGTCCTGACATCAACCTGCGGCGTGGGTGATACAAAAAGGAAAGCTGTCATTGAGCTCTTCCCGAATGTGCTCTTTCACAGTAGTCCACTGTCACACTTTACAGTGTGCATATTTCCTTACATTTCCTTGGCCCAAACTTGCTCTACAGAGCCTGTTCCTTTTCCTACCTTTAATAAATGTTAACTTGCTACCATTTGCACTGCCGTCCAATTCTTCACTCTGGACAGAAAGAACCTGGAAACACCTCTAGAATGATATTCTAGCACCCAAGGACCTGGTAACACATTGTCACTAAAGAGGGAGATGTCCCTATGCTTCCAATGGAAGCCATATGGCCAAGCAAGACTGTGACCCATCCTAGCAAATAACCCAAGTGGTGCAGGGAAAAGTTACTGAAGCTAAGGGGCTCCTCACATGGCCCCAAAGGTAACCCCAGAAGAGACTTAACTGACTTTGACATATTTAAATAGATAAATTTTGATTATCACAGGTCATATTTTGACTTGGTCTTCAACACCCACCAGGAATGTATTATACAGGTAGAAGATAGATAGATAGATAGATAGATAGATAGATAGATAGATAGATAGATGAGTGACATTAAACACAAAACGAGGCTAAATATAAGGAGGCTTCAAGCACTACCCCAGCCCCGACTAGCAGTCTTCAGCAGCACTCAAAACATTCTCTCCTTCAGTCTGAAGAAGTCATGATTCTCAGTCCCACTAGCCCTTTTGAAAATGTGTCTGTCAGACCTTCTTAGTACATTCCTATTATGTTATTTATTTATTGTACTTTCAAATGCCACTTAGGTAAAGATTTAACTTTTTGTATAGATGCCTATAAAATAAAGATAGCAATATAAATATTCCAGCTACTTACCTTTGTTACCTTTATGATGTCAACTAATTTTCTGTTACCTAGCTCAGGCTTTATATGTTTATATTATCTAGAGGCAGTCACTACAAAAGGTCTTCAGATCTACAAAATAGAGGCCAGATACAGGTTGTAAGCCCTATAGTAAAAATTTTTATGGCTCAATTGTCACAAAAACATAGATATTTTTATTTACTATATTCCATCACCCTTATTATAATTAAAATAGGAAAACATTAGGTTTCTTATTAACAAAACAGGGAGGAGGTCTGTATGCTCTTCAACTCTGCCTGTTATATTTGGGTAAACATCTCAAAAAAAAAAGGATGTCAGTATTGAAGATAAAAGGCTCATGCCAAATGCTGCCTAATTTTGTCTGACTTCTATGACTTTTAGAACCTTCTATGACTTTTATTTACCAAGATTCTACTTTTAATTTTTGGTCCCTCATTATTTAACATGTGTTCTGCTACTGGTCCAGTCTGGGAAGGCTCACTTGAGATTTGGGTGGCCCAAATTAAAGAGAATGAGCCATGGGAATGGTCTGATATGCCTTTATTTTAGCAGTATGGAAGCAATGCAGAAAAATCCCATTCTCTTATACATAATATCACACAAAGCTATTAAATTACCAAAAAGTTATATAACATAGACTATTTGTTTACATGTTCACTATACTTGTGCAAGCTACATAACATATGCTGACTCACTAGCAATCTAGGCAAAAAGTCTGAGACCAGCCATCTTGGGTACCCTGACTGTATAACACAGTTATAAAATAAAGTTTTTTTAAGTTCCAGTAATTTGCTAATGTTCTAGTCCTCTTTTCCAAACTATCAAAAGATAATGGTGTCAAACTAAACCCCAATGTAACTAAGACCACTAGAAGAGGCAGGGCTGAAGCAAACAGTGACATCTTTATTTCAGACCAGGTGTGGCCACGCCAAGGGCAAAAAGACCGTTAGCCTCAAACAAAAGAAGAGGATATGCTTCATAGAGGAGTTTAAGTAGGGGAGGAGGTTCCACCAAAGGAGATGGAAAATTTTAAGTTTGTCAGGGGCCTTTGGTAGGTCTGATGACTCTAGGGGGAAGCATCTGGTGGGAAGTGCAGGAGGACAGTGACATTCTGTTGACTTACAGAGTAGCATTCTCTAGACTAACAGAGTTTCCTGTAAGCCTGAGAACCGACCTGGGTTTCCTCAGACTGGGTTTCCAGTGTGTACAGTGTGGTCTGTCAGGGTTTTTCTCTTCAGGTTGGGTGGAGTCCAATTGTGGGGACCTAAGAAATGGCTCAGCAAACAGCAAACCCATCTTCCTTCATTTCCTTTAAATCAGTCAAGGTAAGACTTGTGATTTCTGGTTAGTTAGAGACAATGCTCCTCCTCTGCCTGAAGCAGTTATAAGAAAGCAGAACTTAAACCATCTATATCTCTTAAGAATAAGCGATCAAAGTGTGTGGGGTGAGATAGGATAGAAAAAATAACAGCTCAAAGGAGACAAGAAGTTTCGTAATTTTAAAACTAGAAACTACAACTTCAAGACATAAGCTCAGCTTTAATTTCTTTTTCTTTTCTCTTAAGAGACAATAAGCCTGAACAATTCCCTTTCACCTGCAGATGGTTTTGGCCATTCTCTTTTTGTACTTCAACTGTGAATAGACTTTTCACTTGTAAATAGGCCTTTCCCTGTGTGTGGGCTATGGTTCTACCCCCTAGGATGACTGTGCCTTATGAATGGGCCAACACCTTCCCCACATAAATAGCTGTCCTTTTCATCTGTAAATTGAATACTCTTTCCACAGATTCACATGTTTCACAGATTTCAACTCTCAAATCTCCCATCAATATATCCAGTCCCATGCACTGAGGCATCTCTCTCACTTGAGAGCCCCCACTCTATTTCTCTGAGTATTGGACTTTTAAATTTCTGCTTACTCTCTTTGTGCTTCTGAATGAGACAACCTGAAAATCATTTTTTCTGTGATGAAAATCAGTGAACCAGTTGGGGATATAGCTCAGCAGCAGAGCACCTACCTGGCAAGAGCAAGGTCCTGAATTTGATTTCCAGTAACCCCCCCAAAAAATCAGTGAACCCACCACCTATCCTATGGGCAGTATGGTTTTAGGTTTTTCACTATTCTTTTGAGACCCTCCTAGGACCCTGTCTGGTGACATTTTAATCCACCTACACTGAAATTCAATTACATATAACCCAGATACTCCACATTTCCAGGTTACTCTGGGCAAAGATAAAATTCATTAAAGTCATACACTGACTTCAGTAATTTTAAGGAGATACACCTATAATACGTATGAAATAGTCAACTAAAGGCCGAGATGGGGAGTATGAATAATAAATTTATTATGAAAATGAATAATAATAATTTATTATTTATTAAATTAAATTTATTATAAGTAATAATAAATTTATTAGTATGAATAATAAATCCAGGGAGGGGAAAGGTCATTTTGGATTAAAGGACTTGAGGAAGGTTTGGAGTTTTCTTCCCTCTTTGTTGTTTTTGTAGTTCTAGGGATCAAACCCAGGGCCTTCATGCATGGTAGCCAAGTGTTCTACCACTGAGCTGCACCCTAGTCCGAACTGCCACATCCTTGAGTCTCACAGAATTGATGTATGTTGTCTGGGCCTTAGCAGTACTCCATCTATCATGGTAATAATTAATGTATTTATCTGAATCCCACCATCAGATAGTGGGCTATGAGCTTTCTAGCTAGGATCATTATAGAGTCTAGAGTAATTACTTGGTTTTTTAAACTAGGTCTTACAAAGTCCTAATATATCTGACTTGGGCTAGAGCTGAGCCATCAAAAGTACACTGGTAGAAATAGGGAGAGGAAGGGGATAAACTGCAGAAATTATCTCTTTAAAATCAAAGAGCCAGAAAATAAATTCATGTTAGAGCAGCAGAGAGTTTATCTTGGAGAGATAAAGCTAGGCAGAAAGTAGGATTGTGAAGGCTGAACTGAACTGAGGCAACCGAAGCTTTCTCAGAAATGATAGTTGCCTTCAACAATGCATTGTCTGGTAACACACACTTTTCTAGGAAGTGTTTTAAAATCCCAGTCCAGGTAAAATCAGATCAAAAAGTGTGACAATGAGACATTAAGCAACCCTGAATATTTTGAGAAAATGCCTTCCTAGATGACTCATATACTCAGCTATTACTTTTGGCCATAGAGAGATTTTGGGGAAAAATAAAGTAACTGCGAACATGTCCTGAATTCATTGTTAATCAAAATGTTCATTTAAGGTCCTTAAATATAGCTTGATGGTAGAGAGCTTCTCCAGCAGGCATGAGGCCCTGGATTTGATTTTCCAGCACAAAAAAGAGAGAAAAAAGTTCATTCAAATTGAAAAGAATGAATTTGAAATTGACTTTTTTCAAATGGCACATTGACCCATGTAATACTCCTGATTCTAGTTACAGTCTCAGGTGTATGAACAGGATTTAATCCTTCAGGACACTCAAAGATTTTGGTTTGGTTTATTAAAAAATGAAATTTCTTATGGATACTTTAGAATTAAAGTTAAAAATTTTACATGAGAAGACTACCACATTTCCATCAGAATACTTTTAGAAAGTATTGACGTATGTGGAAGGAGTCACTCCTAACTGTACAATACAGAGACATTCCTTACAATATAGACTTGTTACTCTTATTTTCACGCCAGTAAAACAAATATGGTTATGATACAATTGGCAATTGACTCCAATCCTCCCTCTGGCCACCATTTTCACTTCATTAACCTTGCAAAAATGTTTCCATCCCATGAAACGGTTTAATGTGTGGACTCTTCTTATACCATTATGATGAGGTTTCATGGTAGGTGCACATTTTATTAGCAGGCTATCAAATACACACTGTGGCCCTCCTTGAGGTTTGCCATGGGAAGTATGCTTCTCTTCCTGGATACATGGCCCATTATGCATCTGGCATCAGAACAATCCTCTAACGGTCCCCTGTCTCACTAACTCCTTGAAATCTGTCTCTTCTTTTGCTGAAACCCTTTTCTTTTTCAAAAGCTCAAATCAAGTTTACAAGGCAGGCAAAGCATGGGAAAAACACAAGACTTTCCTCTCATCCCTGCCTTCATCTCCCCACCCATTCTGCTTTACCTCAAGTGATCACACACAAACTTTCTTCTCCCTCAGTATAAACCAACTCAGGCAGATGGATACGTGTGGACTCATGCATTTATCAGACGTGCCCAAACCTGACTCCACTTTAGCTCAGCCAGAGATCTCACATTACCTAAGCATCTGGTATCATTCCATTGAAGATGGACTCTAAGAAGATGTGTTTCATGACTGTTAACAAGATCATTCCTTGGTTTTCATAGAGATTGATTCCTGAACTGTTCTCTTCCATAATAAAATCAGCACATGCTTAAGTCCCTCATGTAAACTGACAAAGAATTTGTATGTAACCTATGCACATTCTCCTGTATGCTTTAAAACATCAGTAGGTTACTTATGATACCTAGTGTCATGTAAATGCTACGTAAATAATTCTTGTACTGTATTGCTTAGGGAATAAAGATAAGAAAAAATTTCAACACAGATACCAATCTGTTTTTCTAATATTTTTGATCTGCTGTTAATTGAATCCCCAGGTATGTAGCCCACAGATACAGAGGGCCAACTAAATAGCTCCCTTTGGCCATTTTTTTTTACAGCCAATCTTTCAAAACATGGCTGAATATTCAACAGGAATTCTCAGGGTGTACAAAATAATTGCTCAATGTATTTGGCAATGAAAATGGCCATTATGGTTTTTATGCAACTTTGCTTGTTTTGTGTAAGTACCGCGCACCAGCCGATTGCGCCACTGGAGCTCCACCTTGCTGGCTTGTAATTCTTGTTGATAGAGTGTTCCGACCAAGTTACTTGGCAGTGAGCGATACACAAAAGGCTGCTGCCAGTGCTTTGTATGGTAATTAACCATAGCTGTGGTGAGCAACCATGCTGGGCCCCATGCTGTGAATAATACAGGCTGAGAAATGCACTTTGTACCATAAGGCAAAGAGGAAACGAGAAAATGAAGTCCTGCTGATGGGAGCACTGAGAGGCAAGCTTGCCCCAGGCTGCAGAAACCAATGGATGATACTGATCAATTTCAGCCTCGAATTTATGATCCAGAATTTACAAAACTGGGGGAAAGAATCCTCTTTAAATTTCTCCTTGGTGGGTTAAGCAAGGTGGTTCACACCTGTAATTCCAGCACAGGAGGCTGAGGCAGGAGGATTACCAGGAGTTTGAGGCCTACTTGGGCTACAAAGTGAGTTCATGGCCAGACTGAACTACATAGTGAGACTCTCTCAAAAAAAATTTTTTTTCCTAGATGACTCCCTTTAGTTCACGTCTTAACTTGGATTTGTCAGTTGAAGTACCTCAATGTAATTCTTACAAAAATGATTCCTAGAACCTAAATTTGGACATTTGACCTTCATACACAAACTAAAATTAGCTGAGCATAAAACCTCATGGTCGCAACCTTTCCCATCAAAACATCTTCAGATGAGTCTCTGTTGGCTTCTGGCCTTGCAAAGTGTGGAGAACACAAAGATGATCTGATTTTGTCTCCTGCACAATAACATTTCCCAGTTCCACAGTGCTTTTCTCCTTCATATTTGTGCTAATTCTAAACCTATGTTCTTTATTGCTGATCATCAGTTTTCCTGGGAGAGACCATTTTATTGAGAGAAGGCTCTTAAAAACCTGTCAGATAGGCTGATGTATTTAGACTAGAAAGAAGCTGAGACAAGAAAAGCATTGTGCTGGTTCCTCAGAAGGACAGAGAAAAGATGTCTCGACATTAGACACCACTGGGTATATAGAAAGGGAAATTCTGGACATCAGAAAAGTTGGCTGGAAGACCAGGGAACAGCTATTCATTAAAAGTAGTCCCTTAACAAACAGCGTGGAGGGCAAGGTTATGGCTGAGTGGTATAAGGCTTGCCTAGTGTGTGCTAAGTCTCCATAGAAAACAAATACAACATAACAGTACAGGGGTTCCTCAAGACCTAAAAATAGAAATACCGTATGACCCAGCAACCCCACAGCAAAGGCAATGAATAAAATCAGTGTGCCAGAGAAATACCTGCCCAGCTGTGTTCACAATACTACCCACAATAGTCAAGAAATCGAGTTCCTATATTTCCCTTTTAAAAAAAATCTCTTGGTAAAATATAAAAGCAACTCTCTTAAATTTAAAAGAAAAATTCCACTGAAAGGATTAGGTTTTGCCCTATTTATTTTACCTTTTGTCTAGCAATGTGTAAGTTTATTTTTACAAAGCCATTTGAAAGTTGTGGACATCATTGATACTTCACTGGCATGCTCCATAAAAGCTAGTGTGTCTTTCTGCACATACACAAAACAATTTTCCCACATTATCAATTTCAAATATATGCCATCGTGTATATGGCCCTTATTTGCCTAAATATCTTCAAATATGCCACTGTTTTTAGTTGTCTTTACCTTAGAAGAGTACATTCAGCATGTGGTTTCGGAGGGAGGATTGGCAGAGAAGGAGGGTATCCATTAAGTAGGGACATTTTTAAATTGTATTTTTATTTGTATATACAGCATTTGTGATACACGGTAATTACATCCACTTTGGGGAATTGGTATGTACATACTGCATTGCATCTTGATCATTGTATTGCTTCTTCTCCTCTTCTTCCATCTGCCTCACCTCAGATCCTCTTCCCATCTCCACAAAGTCTACCCTGCTGTTTCCTATCATCTATCTTTTATTTTGCTTTGTATTATTTACATTTTGGGATTCCCATAGAAGAGAAACCACATGAAGTTTAACCTTCTAGATTGTTTCACTTAGCATTATGGTCTTGGGGTGCATCTCCTTTCCTACAAATAATTCAAATTTATCCTTCTTTATGGCTGAGTCATACTCCACTGTGTACATATGCCACATTTTCTTTCTTTCTTTCTTTCTTTCTTCCTTTCTTTCTTTTTTTTGGTATTGGGAATCAAACTCAGGACCTTGCACTTGCCAGGCAGGCATTTGTGCTGCTGAGCTATATCCCCAGCCCCGCATTTTCTTTTTCCATCATCTGTTGATGAGCTTATAGGTGACTTCCATAATTTAGCTATTATGAATTGTAGTACTACAAACATGAATATGCATGTATCACTAATATTTGTCTTCAACTCTTTCAGGAAGTTATTCAAAAGAGATATAGCTGGGTTAAATGGAATACCTACTTTTAGTTTTTCGAGGAATCTCCATACTGATTTCCATAGTGATTGTGCTAGTTTACATTCTCATGAACAGTGCACAAAGGTTCTTTCTGCTCACAATGCCACAAGCATTTGTTGTTTTTTGAGTTCTTCATGATAGCCATTCTTTCAGGAGTGAGGCTGAATCTTGGTACTGTTTTGACTGCATTTATCTAATGGTTAGAGATGCTGAGCATTCTTTCATGTACTTATTGGCCATTAAGTAGCAACATTTTTGAAAAGAATACAGACTAACTATTCTGTAAAAGATCCCGTAATCTCAATTTGTCAAAATCAGGAATGTCTAATTTGTGAGGCCTACTACAAAATGAAAAGGCAAGAAACTTTGTTCAAAATTAAGAATTTCAGGACGACACCAACAGAGGATTAAACCAAGCTTACACCCCCTCAAAGCATGTGAAACTTTGCAACTAGGCAGGTCACTCTTGAGTTGCCCCAGTCAGATTTTGTCCTCAAAACTTCAATTAGATGAAATATTTTTGCCAAGACTAAAAAAGAGGAGATGTGTGCACCTCCTATCACAGCACAGCAGGTAAAATAACGTAGATTGTTTTTCAGCTGCAGAAATTTTTCTTGATAGTATTTTGATCAATGCTTCTCTTCTAATTAGTTTGATTTAATCTTCCAGAACACACATCATTCTTACACTGAATTTTGGTTAGTTATTTGTTTCTTTCTAATGAATTGACCATTACATTTCTAAAGTTCTGATTGAGCCAACAGACCATAGAAAGATACCACTTTAGGCTCCTGCTTGAAATCAACAACTTCAGAAAACTGCTGGCCTTGATTCAGGGCCAGCTAACACTGAATTTTGAAGTCTTTTGTTCTTTTACATTTACCTTCCTTTTCATTTTGATTTTTTATGTCTTTGCCACTTTGGAGGATTTCTTTAATTTGTTCTTCCAGTTACTCCATTTTCAACAATGTCCATTTCTCCTCTTACTATAAACCTCCAATGGAAATGTTAATTCTACCACTAACTTTTTAGTCTTCTACCAAGTCTTCTTATATCTCCTTTTTCAACTCACACATTTTTCTTTTCAACCTGTTTTTCTTTATAAATGTTCTTCTCTTAAATAGAGGCCATGATTTCTCACACTCTTAGGAAGGTGCAAATATCATTTCTAAATTTTTCCCTTGTTTGCCAAAATTGGTGATCTTTATAAATCCAAAATTTCAGAGTGATGCACCTTCTCCTTCATTTTGTAATATTCTTCAAAAACTTCTGTCATGAAAAAAAAA